>JAQPCC010000182.1:0-201225 GCA_028392965.1 Lindernia subracemosa | reverse complement strand
TCAGCAGCTTCACAGTCCATCAAGCACACAGCATTCGGAGGAAGTTCTGCGTGTGAAGAATATGTTAGAATCTCGTTGAAGAAACTGGAGAGTAACATTAGCAATTTTAAAGGAACCTATATTAACTTGCCCGTTGATAACTAACGAATGCATTATATGTCAAGAATAAACGAATAAAATCACATGTTAGAGATGATGACCTTGTTCAAGCCTCCGCACCAATGCAGGTGCCTTGCTAGTGTGGATTTCTCAGCACCATTTGAAACCTTGTTTCCTTTGTCTGTACACAATAGCGAGAAAGTAATCAGAAATGGAGACAAACCTAATATTATTACATACATCTTAGAAATGCAACTGCCTTCCATGATTTATAAAAAAAAGAAAGAAATATAGGAACTTGCAAAGCGCAGGAATTAGATCACAACCTGATGACTTCCGCGTCGATTTTCCGCCATTGGCATGCGATTTTCCTCCTTTCTCTGACATTATGCGATGCTCCAAACGACTGCAAAAATTGAATAAACCCCATTGAATCCAACATATGGGACCGAATTTACAAACGAATAAAATTAGGTAGCTCAATCGAACAGCAATGACACCAAAATTAGTCCCACAATTGTTCGCAAGGGACAGAAAAAATGAAAAATTTAAACTTCGATTGCAAATAGACGAAATAAAAAGCAATAACATATGCATTCAATTCCAGACATAAATTATAACCTCGGAGAGAAGCAAAGCAGGCGGGCTTGTCGATGGCGTCGACTGTTGGCCGTGAAATGTGTTTTGGGGGGCTTTCGCAGTAGCACTAGCACGAAGAGTGATACTTTTAAGGGCTTTTCTTTTATTTATTAAAGTAGATTTGTTTTTATTTTCTTAATTATTTTTGTCATGTATATTGGAGGTGAAGATTTGACCGAAATTAAAGATTGGAATTTTTAGAACAATCAATTTCAAAATTTAAAAATTTGAAACTGTTACAATTTAAGATAATAAATTTTAAAATTAAAGAAATTTAAGTACAATTAATGCGAGAATTTTAAAGTTGATTATTCTCAAATTGTTTAAATATTAAAACTTATTATCCTAAAATTAATATTAATTTAAATGTCCTCAAATTGCTTGAATTTCGAAACTTAGAATTGATATCCTAATTTAGGTATCCTTACAATACCACTTACCAAAAGATACATGTCTAAAAAATAATTAAGCATTTTTATTATCAAAATAGGTCTTCTCGTGTTTATGTTTGATCTATTTTGGTCCAATATATGTGAGCTTTCGGCCATTATTCATTCATTAAATTTATTAAAAGTGACGGCGTTGTCAATTTTACAACGCTATTAATTTCATGAATTGATCGCGACGTATCATTCACGTGGTTTTCCCGATGTATTATTCATGGCATCGTGTTTATTAATAGCGACAAAATTTTTATATAACAAATGAATATTCTACCTCTTTTTTCTATATAAGTTATGCAGGAACTTTTTCATATGAAGGGTTTGTCTTGTCCCTGTTTCTATTTAAGTACTGCAAGAAAATTTTGTCCCAATCAAAATGGTCGAGGAGTGATGATAGCTCCAAAGATGACGTCACGAGTTCCAATCCACTTGGTCGTCTTGTAATCGCTGTCTGTATTAGGATGCTTCGGTACGATATACCTTACTGAAATTGTGATATACCCTATCAAAATTTCGATATCGAAAAATATCATACCGATATCAAACCAAAATTTTTTATACCTTAAATTTCGCTACGGTATCATACCTTAATTTCAGTATGGTGTCGATATCATACTTTTTATACCAAACAATCTTATAAACCAGAAGTTTTCTTATTCATAATTAACCATAAATAATTTATATATTTGAACTATATCTATTAAGAACCTTATATATAAAACTAAAAAGATATATTAAAGAAAAGTAATTAACAAAAAGTCATGCATCTCAAGTTTTCAAATCTGAAAAATAAATATTAATAAAAAAAAAAAATTAAACAACAAGTATAATTCGTTGATTTACATAATAATTTATGAAAGTTGTCTAGTTAATATAATAACTTGTGGACCAATAATTTGTGAAAAACCTTATAATTGTTTTTTACCCATTTTATATTATTTTGATTTAATATGTATGTGTATTTAAAAGTATAAAAAAATATATGTATTTCGGTATAATCAGTATACCGAATTTTTAAAATTTTTATATATTTATCACGGTATCATACCTTACCAAAAATTTCAGTATTTTCGTATATTTGAATACGGTAAGACGGTATACCGATATGTCGATATTTTTTTCCACCCCTAGTCTATATGAACTTGAGACGAAAAATAAAATTAGTGAGATTAGTCTCACTGAAAGTTGGCGGTTATCCTATAATCGATGATAAAGTTTGGAAATTAAATCGTATTGAGTCAAAATATGAGGATTGTATGACGTTGTTGTGGATGCCCTGAAAAAATATAGTACCAGAAAATTTCTAAAGCTTGCAAATGGATGAACATACATGTCTCTAGTTTCACAACATTGAATATCTATTCCAACATAAAAATAATGAGAATTTCAAATATATTAATTTCCTCCAGAAATAAATATCATTAATCAAATAAATAGGATAGATTGCCCAGTTTTCTTTTATTCGTTTAAATAAATTAGAGTATGATAAAAATTAAATTAATTCCTAACAAAATGCTTCGATGTAGTGATTTTTCCTTTCCTTTTTTTTTTTTTTTTTCGTGAGTGTAAAATTTATATTATTTTCGGAAAGTTTAGATTTAGTGATTTATCTATCCTATCAAGACTCAAGGCGAGCTTCGCCTCCTCTTCGTCAACCAGAAACAACCTAGCCAAACCCGACCCGACCCGACCCGAACCGAACCGACCCCATCTCAGAGGGCTCGATTACCTTCCCAGAAATCCACAAAAGGGCCCTTTTTTGCTACACTATCGTCGTGTGCTTACACTGTCGAGTTCACTGCAATTGAATTTTTAAGGGTAAATGAATCTTCTTGTTTGTTCGTCTCGATTGATTTGCTTTGCCTTTCCATTTGTGTCTTCTGTCTGATTTAAGCTACGTACGCAGTAGAATGCTATCTTTCGAGTGTTTGAATGCTCCGTATTTTGTTCTTGTCTGTAGAGGAGATGAAGATTTCGAGCTATGCCAGCCTAGCAAAGCCCACTCTTTTACTGGCTCATTGCGAATATCCAGCCTTTACGTTTCATCGGCCGCGATTTTATCTGTCCCGACCGTATATTCATCGAGCTGTTGCGCCAAACGCTGTAAATTGGTCATGAGGCTTCACTCTTCTGTCGCCAATCGAACACGCTCGTCGACTGCTTCCACGAAGCATTCATCCAGACAGTCGAAGTTTAGCCGAGACAAAGAGGAGGTTAATCCCGCCTCATTCTACACCCATCCCAGCTTACTAGAGATGAAGAAGGAACGTGCGGAGAATCGAGCCCGCGTCTACGATTTCTTGAAAGGGATAGGCATCGTCCCCGACGAGCTCGACGGCTTGGAACTCCCCGTCACAGTCGAGGTCATGAGGGAACGCATCGACTTCCTTCACAGACTGGGCCTCACTATCGAAGACATAAACAACTACCCCCTCGTTCTTGGCTGCAGCGTGAAGAAGAACATGATCCCCGTTCTTGATTACCTCGGGAAGTTAGGTGTTAGAAAGGCTACTTTCACCGAGTTCTTGAGGCGTTACCCGCAAGTCCTTCACGCTAGCGTCGTGGTTGATCTTGAGCCAGTCGTTAAGTACCTCCAAGGGATGGATATTAAGCCCAGCGATATCCCTCTAGTGCTCGAGAAGTACCCAGAAGTCTTGGGGTTTAAGCTCGAGGGAACCATGAGCCGAATGTTAAGCTGCTTAGAGTGTAATGTCAGGCAAAATTCTCTCGCAGGCGTGATTGCTCAGTATCCCGACATCATAGGACTGGAACTTGAAGAAAAGCTGCTCAAACGAAGGGATTTTCTCGGCTCTATCGTTCAAATGGACCACGAGGATTTCGGGAGGGTAGTGGAGAAAATGCCCGAAATCGTCGTCTTGAGCGAGAGGGCGATGGCGAAGCACGTGGATTTTTTGAAGGAGTGTGGGTTCTCCTTACAGCAGGCGAAGAAAATGGTGGGGGTGCCCTCAGCTCCTGGCTTTGAGCGTCGATGTAATGAAGCAGAGCTTCGATTACTTTAAGGCTGTAATGGCCAGGCCCTTGGAAGATTTGGTGGCTTTCCCCGCTTATTTCACTTACGGGCTCGAATCGACCGTCAAGCCGAGGCAGAAGATGGCATCGAGGAAGGAGTGAAGTGCTCTCTGTCTTGGATGCTTAACTGTTCGGACAAGAAGTTCGAGGAACGAATGACTTATGACCTTATCGACATGGAAGAGATGGAGGTCGAAGCTTCATTCGATATGAATTCGTTGATGGGGCCCAGAGATGAAGGCTCGGATTCAGAATACGAAGATGACAGTGATGGCGACGATGAATATGCTTGAACTTTGCACTCGAGAGTATCGTTATCGAGACAAGAAGATTACAGAGGACCTTTCTCTGTAATTTTTGTTTAAGGTTATGATTCTTAAAAGTTTTGATTTGTATGGAATTCTTAACTTGGTAAGATTGAATTTCGATATCGTTATGCTTGGAAAGGGTAAGAAGGTTTTCATGGTTGGTATGGTATAGTGAAGTGACTTTAATTGAATTTCTATAAGTTGAACGATAATCAATGTCAGGAAGACTTTCGACACAAGGCACCTAACCGGATACCAACATAATCCGCACGCTCTACTGAGCACAAATCGTTGCAAGGATCGGAGACATATCATCCACATCTCATTTGAGCTAGAACCTGTCTAAATTTCCCTTACGTATTTCTTTGAGACATAAAAATCCCATCATGAGATTGCATCACTTCTATGCCAAGAAAGTAATGCATTAATCCAAGATCAGACATCTCAAATTCTTCCATCATAGATTTCTTAAACTCTTGAAACATGGTATCACAATTACCAGTGAATATGAGATCATCAACATAAAGACGCACAATGAGCATTCTTCCTTTATTACCAATCTTAATAAGAAGTGTTGGTTCATAAGGACACTTTGAAAAACTAGCTTTGATAAAATATGACTCAATGTACCAAGCACGATGGGCTTGTTTCAGACCATAAAGAACCTTTTTAAGTCCTTAACCTTTATGCTCAGTTCCATGTTTCACAAACCAGGGGGCTGCTCAACAAATACTTGTTCATCCAAGTATCCATGCAAGAAAGCCGATTTCACATCCAGCTGAAAAACGCTCCAAGAGTTCTGCTCAGCCAAGGCAACCACCGTACGAATTGTATCATGCCTTGAAACTGGAGAAATAACCTCAGTATAGTCGACCCCGTACTTGCTTGTACCCTTTTGCCACCAAGCGAGCCTTATACTTGTCAACCTCGCCATTTTCTTTCAACTTTGTTTTAAATACCTACTTCACGCCTATTGTTGTACAACCTCGTGGAAGCTCGATCAATTCCCATGTATCATTTCTCTCAATGGAATCAATTTCGTCATCCATCGCTTTGCGTCATTTTCTTCTTTGACAGCATCCTCAAAAATCGTAGGATCACAATCTGAAAACAAAGCAAAGTGATTAATTGGACCTGGAATTCCAGTTACCTCATAATCCTCATCCAGACAGACCTTTTCCTTGTTCGACTAACGCGTTCAGCTGTTCACCACCGATTTCAGCTTCATCTTCTGAAATTTCAGCAACTTCTGGCATCGTATGATGTGTGTTTTCAGGAACACATGGTTCTGAAATCTGCTCATTTCCAGCATCAATATCAGAAATAAATTGGGTAGGCTGCTGCCGCTCCAATTCCAGGACTCTCTTTGTCAAATAAAACATCCCTGCTCGTTACAATCTTTTTCGTTAATGGATTAAATAATTTATAAGCTTAGAACTTCACTTACACCCAGAAAAATACATTTTTCTGCCTTATCATCCAGCTTTTTTCTTTTCATATTAGGGACATGAGCGTATGCTATACATCCAAATATCTTGAAATGATCAACAGATGGTTTTCTCCCACTCCAAGCTTCCTCTGGAGTCATATTTTGCACAGCAAAAGTTGGACTACGATTCAATATGCACACTCCAGTTTACTGCTTCTGGCCAAAAGGTTTTGGAACTTTTCTTCCAGCTAGTAAGCTTCTCAACATGTTGAGGGTGGTTCTATTTTCCGCTCCGACACACGTTCTGCTGTGGTGTATAAGCTGCAGTTAACTCCCTTCTTATGCCATGCTCTCCACAGAAAGCTTCAAAATCTTTCGAACAATATTCACCACCTCGGTCTGTACGAAGAGTTTGAATGGTTTTCTTCGCTTCATTTTCCACAAATGCTTTGAATTTCTTAAACGTGGAAAATGCTTCGGATTTTTCCTGCAAAAAATAATCCCAAGTCTTCTAGAAAAAATCATCGATAAAGGTGATCAAATATCTTTTACCACATTTGAACTTGGATTTATGGTCCACATTTGATAAAGGATTGTAATGCTGCAAACACACCAGCTGATCCGAGTTTGAAGCTTCATAAAGATCCTGAAGGGAAGAGAGTGGACAACACTGTTTACAAACAAATTGTCGGCAGTTTGATGTATCTTCTGCTACAAGACCAGATATTATGTATTCAGTTAGCTTAATTAGTAGGTACATGGAGAATCCTTCAGAATTGCATTTTTTGGCTGCCAAGAGAATCATCCGTTACTTACAAGGAACCAAAGATTTTGGGCTATTTTTTTAGAAAAGGTACAAAGTCTAATCTCTTGGGTTTCACTGATAGTGATTATGCAGGGGATCAGGATGATCGCAGAAGCACTTCAGGTTATGTTTTTATGTTGGGAACAGTTGCAATCTCATGGTCATCTAAGAAGCAATCTATTGTCACTTTATCAAGCACAGAGGTTGAGTTTGTTGCTGCCACGGCTTGTGCTTGTCAAGCTGTTTGATTGAGAAGAATACTTGAAGAGCTGAAATTCAAGCAACTGGAGGCTACAAAAATCTTTTGCGATAACAGTTCAACAATCAAACTCTCCAAGAATCCAGTCCAGCATGGGAGGTGCAAGAATATTGACGTGAAGTTTTATTTCTAAGAGATCTTAAAAATGAAGGTTCAATTGAATTGATCTCTGCAGAAGTGGAGAACAGGTTGCAGACATTAACAAAAGCACGGAAGGTGGAATCTTTCAAGAAGCTCAGAAGATTGTTGGGTGTTTGCTCGTTGAATACAGTTGATAACTTAAACTGAACATTAGCAAATTTTCAGTTTAAGGGAGGGGACTTAGCAATAATTATTGTTTAGTTAACATATGTTTGGTCTTAAGTTTGTCCTTTATAAACTTATCAGTTGTAGTTTATTGTGTAGGAAGTTATTATGTAGTGGTAAGTTTATCATATAGTGGGATTATGTATTTGCCTTTAAAAGGCTGCTTAATGATCAGTATTATCATTAGTTTCTATCAGATATACGATTCATCCTCATTACCTAACACAACACGGTAATCTCACGGTCATGACCATAAAGTTCATGTTTTTGTGTTTGAGTTCTGTCATACTCTCACGGCGTTTCTTTTCATTATCATGATTCATGGCTTATTATTGTTTTAGATGATGGCTTGAAAGGCTACACCAAACCCGGTCCTTACAAAGGGTCTACCAATGGTGCAAACACAAACGATGGTATCTGAACTTAAAAAAAATCTTACATTTTCCAATCTGCTGTTATTCCTGCATTAAAAATTAACTAGTGATCGTCCGTGATAATTCCTTGCCTCAGTCTCTAAATCGAATTTTCAAAGATTCTCCGTGACGCCATATATCACACCAAAGCTCACGCCTACTGGAACTCCCAAGGTACTATCCACTGCTGTCTCTCCAAGAAGGTATTCAACTGCTAACTCTCCCAGAGAACCTCTGGTGTAACTTCTCCACTAATCGTTATGACGGACGAGGTTCCCTTACATCATGGTACACCTCCAGCCAACAGTCGTCAGCTGCTAACTCGCCTCCTCGAGGAGGACGTGCACTACCAGGTATAACAGTTGACTGACACTGACTGATAAATTTATTGTGTTGGCCTTTTTTCTCCCCTCAGGCTATCTAATTTTTGTTTTCCAATGTTAGGACGTACTCCTAGAATTGATGGGAAGGAGTTTTTTCGCCAGCCCGGTGAGTTTCAGTATTAGCCAAACAGAACAGAGCCTATATACATTGGCAGCTTGAGTGGCTACATAAAAGTTAATATGACATGAAGCTTAATTATGCCATATGAAATGCAGGAGAGTAGGTGTCACTTGAGCAGTTCAGCGAGTTTCTCGCTAACATAAAGGATTTAAATGCGCAGAAGCAACCGTGAGGTGAATTACTTAACATGTTATTTCTTGCGAATCTTACACGATCGAGAACTATTTACTATTCTTACATTTGAACACAACACTTTCAGGAAACGTTGAGGAAAGCCGAAAAGATATTTGGGACAGAAAACAACGATCTCTACGTATCCTTTCAAGGTTTGCTCAGCTGCAGTGTGCATTAGAAATTCGAACTATCATGTAAGAGAACGATGCTCGCTTTGTTTTAGTTTGATCTTTCATTTCATCATTGTTTCTTATCTCTTACCCTATGAGAAATATGTTAGTCTGGTTTAAGCACAGAAGACTTGTAATAGGATTTTAACAATTGATAATCTTATCTCAATTATCAAAGTATATTTTATATTTCCCTTTTATTTTCTTTTTTTCGGTAACTATGAATTAATTAATAACTTACGCAAATTTCGTTTCAGTACCGTTCGAAGTTAAACTTTCTGTTCAGTACTCATTGAATTATTTTTTCCTGTTCAGTACTCATCTGTGAAAAGTTGTGTTTGCCCAAACAGTTAAAGGACGAAAATAAACCTTTCTTTACAACAAAACTGGACATAATGATAATGGTTGGTATAATATTCAGTTTGTTGGTATAATAACGACAACAGTTTGTATAATGTATAATTTTTTGTATAAAATTATAATAACATTATTTATTGTATAATAACAATAACAGTTGGTATAATAGCGACAACATTTGATATAATGTCAGTTTATTGTAAAAATTAGAATAACGTTATTTGTTGGTATAATAGTGATAACAGTTGGTATAATAACGACGACAGTTGGATAATATCCAGTTTTATTGATATAAAATTAGAATAATGTTATTTATTGATATAATAGTGTTAACATTTCGTATAATAGTGATAACAATTGGTATAATATTTAATTCTATTGGTATAATAGAGACAACAGTTGGTATAATATCCAGTTTGTTGGTACTAAACCTGTGAATTAAGGTTATTTTTATCTTTTAACATTAAAAATACCATTTTAGGTACTGAACATGAAGAAATTCGCGAAATGGTACTGAACAGAAAGAAATAATTGAAGGGATAGTTAAGAGAAATTTGAAACTTCGATCGGGATGAAACGAAATTTGCCCTACAATCAATATTTATCCATAAAACAAAAACAAAACAATAGGCCCATTTTAAGCCCAATGGTGGACCGACCTATAATGTCCTAAAACTCGAACTAAAGACACAGTTAACAATTTTAACTGTACTTTACTTTCACTTATCTAACGACTAAATTAATGATTACCTTATAACCTCAGAATGTAAAAAGACGTTTGGGGATATTTAATTATTAATAATCTTCATCCTTCAATTCAGCGATAAAAATTAGGTTATCGGTGATCTTCAAGCTAGCTGTAAGATGTCAGCATACGACTTTGCTAAAGAAAGATTCTTGGATGAGTTTGGTAAAGATTATGGCTACCCAAACGCTCGCAAAAACGTTGATGAGATCAGAGCCACTGAATTTAAGCGTCTCAATGGTACGGAAGTTTTTCTTTTTTCCTTTTTTTTTTTTTTACTTTTGTTCCCATTAAGAAACATAGAGCAGAGATTCGTGTAGGAGTAGAAATCTTGATGATGATATTGTCTGTGTACGTAACATTGGGATTGAGGTTAGTTAAAGCTTGGTTCAGACAGTGTTCAGTTTGTTCTTGTTGATTCTGTAGAGTGGAACTAATTTCTGGAACAAATTTTGTGGCTTGTAGACTAATTATTTATGTTTGAAAGCTAATTTGATCTCCCCTTGGCCCATTGTCATGTATTCGCCTCTTGGCATGATGAAGAATTTAAATTCTTTTTATTTTCGATGTGAGTGAGCTAAACATTACCAATTCATCATGAATCAAACTTCTACAGTGTGGAATTATTCTTTGTAGATGTTGTGTATTTGGACCACGCTGGTGCCACTTTATATTCCGAGACACAGATCCAAGATGCTTTCAAGGATTTGAATTCCACGTTGTATGGGAATCCACGTAATATATCTCCAAATCCATTTTTTTCTACTTTCGCTTTTCTTAGAGCTCAGCATATGTTTTTTTTTTTTTAAATTACATAGATAGCCAAAGCAGCTGCAGCTCGACGACCAGTGACATCGTTGATGAGACTCGCGGAGAGGTAACATGTTTTGTGTTTGATGTCAGAAATATATCAATTTCGAGTCGTGTTAAATGATTTTTAGAGTTGATATAAGTCGATTTGTCCACTGAAAAGTATATTTGAGAACGGTGCACAAAGGTCTTAACATATGAATCGTTTTCTTGCAGGTTCTTAATTTCTTTAATGCGTCGCCTGAAGAGTATAAATGTATATTTACTTCGGGTGCCACTGCTGCATTGAAACTTGTTGGCGAAACATTTCCATGGAGCTGTCAAAGTAGTTTTATGTATACGATGGAGAATCATAACAGTGTTCTTGGAATCAGAGAGTATCCTTCTTATCGAGTTATTTCTACTACAAAATTATCTGTATATATAGATTGCAATAAAAAATTGTGTTTATCTGTAGATTTTCCTTAATCATTTTTCAGGTATGCTCTCAGTAAAGGAGCTTCTTCTATTGCTGTAGATTTCGAAGATGCTTCTCATCACAATAAACTAACAATGGGAAACCTGCAATGAAATTAAGCCCGCGGTGTGCAGAGGCGATACGAAGCCTCTGATAAAGAAAAAGAGCATAACAGTTAATATATTTTTCATCTTTAGCCTCATTCTAATTATTATAAAGTAGAAAGTTCATTAAATCTTACCGTGTTTGTCATTACTTACAGGTGATTCATACAGTTTGTTTGCATTTCCATCGGAATGTAACTTTTCGGGTATGAGATTCAACCTTGATCTTGTCCGTGTTGCTAAGGAAGAGTCTCATGGATTCCCAATAGCATCTTCATGTCAAAGGTATATCTTGTTCTAAAACTATAGATGCTTTTCAAGTTAGAGATTCACTCCATTACTTTCTTATATTCTTGGAAATCATCAATTTCTTCAGTGCAACATAGTTTTTTTGTGGTTAGAAATTGTTATTACAATATGATTACGGATAATTTGGACAGAGGTGGTCGTTGGATGGTTCTAATCGATGCTGCTAAGGGAAGTTCAACAGAGCCACCTGATCTGTCTCAATATAAGGCAGACTTTGTGGTTGTCTCGTTCTATAAGGTACTGCATTCTAGCAAAATACTATGTAACCAATATGTGGTTTGTTATCAACTATCTCTTATTTTCTTACAGCTTTTTGGGTACCCAACGGGAATTGGAGCTCTCATCGCCAGAAATGGTAAACCTATTTAGCCCGAGTCATTCTTACATCTTACCATTGATGAGCTTATGTAAAACCCTTACACCCTGACCATGTCATTTGAAACGACTGATGCTGCAAAATTGTTGAGGAAAACGTATTTTAGTGGAGGTATATTGATAATTTTTTTTTACTACCACGGTCTTTGGTCATGCATATTCATTTGCTTGGCTTCACTTTTTTACTACAGGCACAGTGGCTGCGTCAATTGCAGATATCGATATTTCGAAAGAAGAGAGGGCGTTGAGGAATGCTTCGAAGACGGGACTGTGCCTTTTCTGAGCGTTGCCTCTCTTCGCCATGGATTCAAGATCCTCAATTTTCTAACGATGCCTTCAATCTCAAGGTATTACACCGCACATCTATTAACTATCGTTGTCTTAATTCAGGCATTCAAATTCTCTCGCCATATATGTGAGAAATTCACTTACAAACATGAGGCACTCAAATGGGCTTCGTATTTGCACATTGTATGGCCTTACCAATCCTGAGGTCAGAATGGATTTTTCTCTCATATATAGGTTTTACAAACGTTTTTTTAGACTCTTTATCTTACAAGGATTGTCATATCACCAGTTTCTCGGTAGTAAAATGGGTCCCACGGTATCGTTCAACTTGAAAAGGGCAGATGGATCTTGGTTTGGCTATCGTGAGGTGGAGAAGTTAGCATCCTTGTCAGATATTCAGCTACGGGTAATAAATGTTGCTTCTCAGATATTTTACATTTGTTTCTTTGTGTTCAACTTCCTCTGATGCTTTTCCTCGGTTCTCCTCGCTTAGACAGGATGTTTTTGTAATCCCGGCGCATGCGCAAAGTTTCTTGGTTTGTCTCATTTGGATCTGCTTTCTAACATTGAGGTGATTCCCTAATCGTGTATGGATATAAGATTGCTCAGTGCATACATACATTATATGAGATTGATTCTTTTTTTAAAAAAAAAAAATTAGTCGGGACATGTTTGCTGGGATGATCATGATATATTGAATGGAAAGCCAACCGGAGCAGTTCGAGTGTCGTTTGGTTACATGTCGACATATGAAGATGCCGAGGTATTCTTTATCATCCATCCCTTATATACTGTAATAAATAATTTGAGTCATGGAATGTAATAATTTTCCTTTATTATTTCTATTCAGAGATTTCTAAGGTTCATCGAGAGCTCGTTTGTATCCGTGCAGCCTGCAGAGCACATTGCTCCAAAACCTCTATGTCCTTTAATGGAAGGTGTTACAATTCGGGCATTTTTTCTGAAAATTTAGTTTGTGTTCTTGGCAATAAATTGATTGTGTTTATTATCGCAGGGAATGTAAGAGACACTGCAAGATGCTATGTGAAATCGATCACCGTTTATCCAATAAAATCTTGTGCAGGCTTCACTGTGGAGTGTTGGCCTCTATATAGTATTGGTAATATCTTCGACCTTATCGCGTATCTACGTTTGTATTGTTTAGTTTTTTTCCAACGAGCCTTAATATTGCATTATACCATAAATTATTGTAGGATTATTACACGACAGAGAATGGCTTCTCAAGAGCTCGACGGGGGAAATTTTGACCCAGAAGAAGGTGAACTCATCTGATATGCTCACAATCGCATGAAAATCCAATGTCTTGATAACATTAATGTTTTTTTTCTTTCTTTCTTTTTTCTTTTTTTTAGTTTTCAGGTTCCGGAATTGGCCTTCCTTACAACGTCGATCGATCTCAATCTCGGGCTACTTTACGTAAATTCGCCACGTTCCAAAGAAACGTTGCAGATTGATCTCAAAGCAAAACCACATAACAATGAGACTCAATTGTTGAAAATTTATTCTCAAAGGTACATTGTCTTCCATTAGTCGTATTTTGGACCTTGCAAGCTTGTAAGAAGTTTCGGTTCTCAAAATCACATTTGCTCGGATAGGACTAACGGGACTTGTCGAGATGTTGAAACCCAATTGAACTTTGTCAACGAAGCTCAGTTCTTGCTAATATCCGAGGAAAGTGTGGTCGATGTGAACCGTCGATTGAAATCGAGTACGTCCCATTTTTCTTACCATGAAAAAAAAAATCATTCGTTTTCATGCAGTGACACACCTAGTATTGGATCCATATAGTTTTTTTTTCCTTTTTTTTTAATTTCGAGCAGAGTAGGACAACGGTTTATTACAACATCACTTATTACAACATCACGTCGAAGTGGGCCCCACTCGGTTCCGGCCCAACTTGGTTTTCTCGGGGGGAAAGCCCTACGTTGAAGACGAATGGAGAAGTGTGAAGATCGGAGACACGCGTTTTAAGGTAAGTCCTCTAGCTAGCTACCTCGGACCGCTCGGTAAGTGGATAAATTCCCCGTCGTAATGAAATCAAGTCTGATATCATCATATGTTGTTTTTTTTTCCTAGTCGTTGGGCGGTTGTAACCGTTGCCAAATGATTAATATGAGTCCTAAAGCTGGAACTGTAAGGAGATCGAACGAGCCATTGGCTACTTTGGCATCCTACAGAAGAGTAAAGGTTCGATCTATTATGCTTTTAATCATCAAATTTTCAAATATATATATATATGTATATATATTTTTCAAAAATTATTATATCTAACAAAAACAGGGAAAGATATATTTCGGGATATTGTTGAGACTGTGTGATAGCATTATCATCAAGCAAGGTTCTCATTTGGCTGTGGGAGACCAAGTCATTGGCAATGCTGAGTAATTTAATACATTGTATCTTTGAGACAATATGTGTTTATATTTGCACAGTTTCTATCTTAGAATATAAGTATTTTATATTGAAAAAAAATAGCTACAGAATATAAACAGTAGTAGAATTAGCAACAAATTAAAATTAGAATATAAAGCAAAAAGTTTGGTCTGAGGTTTATAAATTCGACCAAATATACGGATCGGTTTAATTCGATTGGATATATGTTTAGAATTATTATGTATTTCTTTTAGTTATTTGGTCTGAGGTATATAAATTCGACCAAATAACCCAAATTTTTTATTGTATCATTCATTTCCAAATAACCTAAATAAGTCTAAATAAGTCTGTTAAAAAATAATGTTTAATTAATTCCTTCAATTTAGCTGAAATAAGAACGCAACTTTAATAAATTATGCTCAACTTGATGAACAACTGTCGTTAAACTAAAACCAACTTTCGATTCGACCTCAAAGTCAAAGAAGGCGTTCGTTGTTATTACATATTATAATATCCCATCCCCATTAAACATATTTTCTTGCTCTGTCATTGCTCACTCCAAAGATCAGTTGATACAAACAAAGTGCTGCTGCACTATACCGATCGAAGAGCCTTTCATTTCTTCGAATTAATGGCGACATCTTATGCAGCTTTTACTTCTCTGATGCATCCCATATCAGATCTGTGCCATGAACATCCCCACCCTCCCATCAAGCTCGACGAGGAACTCGTCGACTCTCTCAATTCGAAGATCTCTTTCTTTCAAAAGTTCCTCGAAGATCACCACACCTCCGTCCACCTCGAGTTGGAGCTCCGAATGGCTGATGCAGCATATGCTGCGGAAGACATCATCGATACTCACATAGCGGATGAAGTTGACTTCAATGGAAGTCTTGAAAAGGCGATACGAAGCATGGATCTCATCGAGAAAGAAGTGACGGAAATGAATTGGAATACTGAGAAGAGAAGTAGTCAAGGCAGCGACCGACCTACACGACGACCTGCTGCTAATAATTCTGATGGTGAGAACGACATGGTGGTTGGTATGGAAGACCTAACAAAAGAAATCGTGGACAAGCTCACTCACGGGTCTGGCCGTCATGTTGTCTCGATAACAGGTATGGGTGGAATAGGTAAGACAACACTTGCTAACAAAGTCTATAACCATCCTTACGTTGGGAACTACTATGATGTTCGTGCTTGGGCTACGATATCCAAGGACTATAATATATATGAAAGTCTGATAGAACTTCTTCATTGTGTAGATAGGACACAGAGTAAGGAAAGTTTGAGTAAAATTGGCGAGTTGGGTGATAAACTGTACAAGGATTTATTCGGCAAAAGGTATTTACTTATAGTAGACGACATATGGGATGTGGAGGCGTGGGATAGTTTGCGCAAGTTCTTGCCGGATAGCCGCGGTAGTGGAATTGTCATAACCACTAGAGAATCGAAATTCGCTTCGATTAGCTCGCATGCTTTTTCTGTGGGTTTGTTAGACGAGGGAAAAACTTGGGATTTACTTTGCAAAACCGTATTCGGACAAGATGACTGCCCCCACGAGCTAGAGGATGTTGGCAAGGAGATATCGAACAACTGTAGAGGACTTCCTCTTTCGGTTGTCGTGATTGGAGGCCATCTAGCAAGGTCACCCCGAACGCAAGAATATTGGAAATATGTAGCAGAAAATTTAACTTCCACTGTGAGTTCAGAAGACGATGCAATTTGCGTGAAGATATTATCATTAAGTTATGTCCATTTACCCGTGCATTTGAAGCCTTGTTTCCTTTACACGGGAATTTTTCCCGAAGATGAAGAGATTAAAGTCGATAAGCTGATCAGACTATGGGTGGCCGAAGGATTTCTAAAACCAATTTGTGGAAAGAGCCTAGAAGAGGCTGCACGAGACTACATACGTGACCTCGTCGCTAGGAATCTTATTTTAGTTGCTAGGTCGTCTCAAATGGGAGAAGTAGTCGCATTCAAGGTCCACGATCTTTTGAGGGATTTAAGCTTAAAAGAAGCTATAGAGAAGAAGTTTCTTTGCATCGTGCGGAAGCAGCATGATCTAGAAGTTTCAAACAAGGAAAGACGAATAGTCCTTTATCCAAGCTCAGACCATTGCTATTTCGATGACGCCACTGTTCAAAAATTGCCGCCAGTTCTTCGTACTTTGATGCTTCATGATATATTATTACCTTCTTCTTCAGTTTATAATAAGTCGTTAAGAGTTTTGACTTCAGCTCGGCCTTTGGACATTAGTAGTATAGATGACATGGTACGAGTTGCTTCTCAACATGTTAACTTGCGCTGCCTTCAGTTCTCATCATATAATTGGAAAGAATTGGTTATCTTTCCTTCATCAATTATTTCGATCTGGAATCTTCAATCTTTATGCATAAATGGACGTATCAAAGGGGCTGAATTACCGAAAGAAATCTGGAAAATGTCACAACTCAGACATATCATCATAAAGGGGAGCATCATTCTCTCGGATCCTCCTCCAAGTGAAAGCAGCGACGTTGATATCTTGAAGAACCTTCAGTGGGCTGAGAGGATACTAAATTTGAGTTTTAGTGAAGATCTGGTCAAAAGAATTCCCAACGTCAGGATATTAGAGGTGCAATATGATGATGAAGTCGAGGGGTTCAGTGAGGGGGTGTATGCTCTGAACAACATCGCTCGTCTTGAAAAGCTTGAAACGCTTACTTGCTGGTTGGATGATGTGAGTTCCGTAGCACGACGAAACGAAATGCTGTCGAGTATTACTTTCCCGGCCCATTCACTCAAGTGCTTGAAAGTTAGCGGCCTTTGTTTGGACGACGACGTAACAATGACTAAGATTGGCTCACTGCCACTGCTCGAAGAACTACTTCTCTACAATTGCAGCGGTAGCGAGTGGAGTCACGTCGAAGGACAGTTTGTTCGTTTGAAATACTTGTGGCTATGGAGGTGTAGTGATCTCGAATGTTTTACGGCAGATTCCGACCATTTTCCTTGCCTCGAAGACCTGAGACTATATCGTATGGATAGGTTGAAGGAGATATCCCCAGATGTTGGAGACATACAGACGCTCAGATTCATCCAATTGGATCGATGTCCCGACTCAATTGTTGAATCTGCTAAAGAAATGGCAGAGTACCAAAAACACCAAATGGCGAATGAACAATTACAAATTGAGGTTAGCTTGAGTTACGAAACCAGTCTTTCTGCAGAGAGCTTGAGCGACAGTAACTTTATTATTATTATTGTCGAATGATTTCTTGTTTGTTTGTTCTGAGATGAGACGAGAAGAAAGATTATGATAATATATTATTTATTATGAAATAATTTAATTTATTAAGACGTTGATTTTCTAAATAATAATATTAGTTAAATTATTGATGATTTGAAAGTACTGTATAAAATAATTATAAGATATGAGTTGTATAATTAAAGAGTTTGTATTTTAGTGTGAGGTGTATAATTATATTTAATGTAATTAGTTGTAATAGTAATTATTATTATTATTATTATTAAATAAGTGATTAGAGTTCATTGTAAATTATTGAAATATTTAATCTCTCTAATTTTTCTCTCTTAAATATTATAAATTTCATTATCATAATATAACTATAGTTATAGTAAAATATCACAGCTAATATTTTATAACATATCTATACAATTTATTAAGTTGGAGAGTGAGATAAAAACTGTCAATTTTGTTTGGTATGTACACTTATTTGCAATTTTACCTTTTCATTTAGAATTTATTTTAATTGAGTATCATTTTAATCCTAAACTTATTTTATTATAATTATATCCTTACAAATTATTTTGTAAATATATTAAAAATAATAATTCATCTATTAAACAATATAAATTACAAATAAAATATAAAGAAACTTATATTTATATATTATATATATTTGCGTCGATTTTTTGTGTTATTTTTGTGAGTACGTTATTGTTGTGTTTAGACTATGGGTTCGTTGTGTCTTTATAATTGAGGTAGCAATAGCATAATAGCACGTGTGGTCGTCAAATGGGTTGAATATTCAATAATTTTCATGATTGCACGTCTTTTTCATAAGGTTGGAGTTACGTATAAAAATTAAATAACACTTAATTATCTATTAGACGAAAGTGTTGACTTAGACGGAAACATATCAATATCACATTTATTTTTATAAAATATTTCATTTTATTTCAATTAGTGTGTTGAGTTTTTTCAAGGAGCCTCCTTGTCTCCCTCAATAATTGATACAGTGCCACTTAGGGGTGAGCAAATGCGGATATTCGTATTTTCGGATATCCGAATTGGATATCCGGATTTTTGGATAGGTAAAAATGAAGACCGCATCCGATCCGATTTTATTCGGATATCCGAAAATCGGATATCCGCTTTATTCGGATATTTAAAACGGATATCCGCATCCGCTTTTTTTAAATTGAACTTCTTTTTTTAATTGATATTTATTTTGTTTTTAAGTTGTTCATTATTCTTATTTCTTGCCCAATATATATATATATATATATATATATCTTCTTACAGATAATAATTCATACAAAACATAACGCAGTTAAAATATACTAATATTTTAAATGTATTTGATGCGTGTGCTCTAATTATTTTCTAATTTTAAGGGTTATTTTAAGCCTTTTAATATAAAGTTTTTATTTTAAATATTTATTAATAAAAGAAAAACTGATTTGTGAGAATATAATTGAAATAATTAAAAATACAAAGAGTAAAATTGTAATAAAAATTACATACCAAATTATTTGGTAAGTGATTACCATAGAATGCTGAGAATTTATAAATATTATAGTATAGATATGATTTAACAATTGCATTACACGATAATACTCTATTAAAAAATTCATATGATAGTTCTGTAGTTTTCTGTTATTCTCTTTTCTTCACTTTCTTTCCTCTAGTTTTTTTTTTTCAATTATCTATTCAAGTTTTGCAAGAATAATATAAATTCTATATATTATATTTTGTGTCATAGTTCAATAATAGATGTTGCAGATCTTTTTTCTTTTTTCTTTTTTTTTTGTGCCACTATTTTCTTTTGGGGGGGGGGTGCATTATTTAATTTATTGTATTTTTACTTTTTAAAAAATATAAAATCGGATATCGGATATCCGAATTTTAGGCCGAGCACTATCCAGATCCGATCCGGTTTATTTTAAAATAAAGCGGATCGGATATCCGATCCGATTTTTCGGATTTTGAAAATCGGATATCGGATCGGAATCCGGTTTTCGGATAATTTTGCTCACCCCTAGTGCCACTACAAAATAAAATGTTTTTTTATGTATATTATTTTTCCAGTCTCGAAATTTTGTAAATAAATTTACCATATTTTTCTCTCGTCAGATTAAAAAGCTGCTGACGAGCTCGTGTTTGATGGCGAGATGGGAACTCATTGCTTCATCCAAAGATTATTATTTAAAAAAGAAAAGAAAAGAGAGACAACTAAAAGAAAAGTAAATTAATTAATAATTTTAAATAATTATGTACAACCACACACTCCAAAAAGATATGTAAAAAGGCCAACTTCAATTAACATATAAGTCTAAGCACAACTATCAAAATTAGTTGATGGTCTTATTGTTTTCCTTTTATTTCTTTATATTTTCAGTTTGACCGCTGCGCTGCAAACTCATCGGCCGGTCAAACTCTTTATTAATATGACGTCTGAATCCTTTTAATCAGTTAAGTATGTACTGCTCTTTCTATCTGTTGCTTCTCTCCCCTCCATTGGATAAGTAGAAGCCAACCATTAAGCCTATATGATTGTTGCAGCTAATCGATGAAAAGTTTTGAGCCTTTTTTTTTCTTTGCTAATGGTGGGTTGTAATCAAGACTTGATTTTTTTGTGTTATGGCATGCTATAATCAAAAAACTGCATTTTGTAATGAGCTGAGTAGATTTCAGTTTCTCCCTTCCTCTGCTTCCTCATGATTTGTGCTTTGTTATTACTGATCAAGAACATCATTACATCTTCATAAGATGCTCCACCTGCTCCATTAGAGCATCTCTATTGCTTGCTTCCATGGATATTTCATGAGATTTGCTTGGTTTCTGTTCATCGACTGGGCTAGTTAGTGGTGAAGAAATACTCAGACCCAATGTGTTAAGATATGGTCCTTTAGTAGCCATTTCAAGTGAGCTGCTGCTGATATTATTAGTTGGGATATTCATCTGAAGTGTTGTTTAATATCATGGCCTCAAAGGCAGCCTCTAGGCCTCCCTCAGGAATTCAACAAAAATCTCTTGGACCTAAACATGGCAGATCTCTTCTGTCTTCAGTCTCAAAGACTAGCAAGCCTAAGCCACTGATCCCCCGAAAATCCGAAGAACAAGATGGATTAGCAGCAGTTGACTCCATAAAATTTCATCCTAGTGTTCATTGTAGTTCTCCGAATACACCTTTGCCTGATTCAGATATTGAACCTTATGCAAACGAAATTAGTAGTTCAAAGGGTGCCGATATAGAGGAGAAGATATCTGAGCTCAGAAGTGTAAAGGACGGGCCCAAGGCCGTCGAGAGTGGCAAAAGCAGCATTTGCAGAGGTAGCTCGGGCAGTGATGTCAGCGACGAGAGTTCTTGCGGTAGCTATACAAGCAGTATCAGTAAGCCCCACAAGGCCAACGACGTGCATTGGGAAGCTATACAGGCCGTTCGAGCTAGGGATGGTGCTTTGGGGCTGAGCCATTTTAGGATTCTGAAGAGGTTGGGCTGTGGCGATATTGGAAGCGTCTATCTTGCGGAGCTGATGGGCACTAAGTGCTACTTTGCAATGAAGGTCATGGACAAGGCATCCCTGGCTAGTCGTAAGAAGCTGCTCCGTGCTCAGACCGAGAGAGAGATCTTGCAGTCTTTGGACCATCCGTTCTTGCCCAGCCTATACGCCCATTTTGAGGCGGAGAAGTATTCTTGTCTGGTCATGGAGTTTTGTCCCGGGGGAGACTTGCATACCCTCAGACAGAGGCAGCCCGGGAAGTTTTTCTCCGAACAGGCCGTGAAGTAAGAGATTATGTTCTTACATAAACGTATGCGTAACTGCGTTCAACGATTTATTCGATGATTATCAATGCGTTTTCAGATTTTACGTAGCGGAAGTACTTCTCTCCCTAGAGTACCTACACATGCTCGGGATCATCTACCGTGACCTCAAGCCCGAGAACGTACTCGTTCGGGAAGACGGGCACATAATGCTCTCGGACTTTGACCTCTCCCTTCGTTGCGCTGTCAGCCCGACTCTCATCAAGACGGCATCTTTAACAACTTCGAGCACAAACCCTAACATGAACTGTGCCCAGACATCATGTGTCAGTGTCCCGACGACATGCTTCTCTCCCCATCTCTTCTTAAGCAAGTCCAAGAAAGAAAGAAACCGCAAGAACGACGAATCGACCCAAGTGAACCCACTGCCCGAGCTCATCGCTGAGCCGAACAACGCTCGCTCCATGTCCTTCGTAGGGACCCACGAGTATTTAGCGCCAGAGATCATCAAAGGCGAGGGCCACGGCAGCGCGGTGGATTGGTGGACTTTCGGAATTTTTCTATACTAGCTTTTGTTCGGGAAGACGCCCTTTAAGGGCTCGGGAAATAGGGCGACGCTGTTCAATGTCGTAGGCCAGCCTCTTCGTTTCCAGAAACGCCCGCGGTGAGCTTCGCTACTTGGGATTTGATCAAGGGCTTGCTCGTAAAAGAGCCTCAGCTAAGGCTGGCTTATAAACGAGGCGCTACTGAGATAAAGCAGCATCCCTTTTTCGCACGTGCGCATATATATTATATATAATAATATACAATATATCGAACGTATACAGGGACGTAAATCTGATTTTATTGTCGAGGCTAGCGTTAGACGCTATGTTCTTAAAACGATATTGCCCCGCTCACGGTACTTACGGAATACGACAATCGTTTTCCAACATACAACGACAAACGTCTCGTAATAGGAGCACTCCAAATTACAAGACCAACAAACTTATTTGATGCTTTACGGACTCTCATACGAGTTCCGAATATGAAATATACTAAATATATTTCACGGCTAGAAGAAAAAAATTCCTAAGAATTCTAGGACTGAACATGCTGTTCGAGGTGTAGAAAATGAGCAAATGGTCTCTCTATTTATAGATGGGGTTGGATCATGTCGAAGAGTTGCTTCTAATCTTGGTTGGTCATGACTTTTCAACCCATTAGATACATCTTTTTCCTTAAGGGTACCTTGTGAAAAGATACATATCTTTCACAAGAGTTATAACCCTTTAACTAAATAATATTTAATTAAATATTTCCAACAATCCCCCAAAGAAATAGAAATTAATGGCTTCATAGATGCTCACACTAGCGAGAGTCCAATCGACAAGTCAATGCATCTGGATAGATAGCTTGTGGCTTTGAATCTTCCATAGTCGAATGTTATCGAGTATACTCGCTAGGCGGTGAACGCGATGTCTTGAACTGCCCAGCTTTTTGTATATATTAAGACAATAACACCCACACAATGACTTATCTCACATCTTTTAGTTCTCATGATTTGTTCTATTTTGGCCATGGATAGCATCTTGGATTCATGCTGTTAGGTAATTTCATGAACTATACCCAATGTTTCCTTTGTTTTTTTTTTTTTGTTTTTGTTGCTGTTAGGTAATTTCATGCTCGTCGGGTGAGCCTTTGTCTATACTCGCAATTATTTGTCACCACAGAGATCCCGCAAAGCTGTTTAACCTTTGTATATATTCTTCGTGGTGATCGAAACTGAATTTTATATCAAGTTTACACAATAACATGTATGTAAGAAAAAGTTCTAACTATTGGTGCTCAAACGTTTAAATGCTCCGTTTTAGTTCTTGAACTTTGCAAAACCATTCATGTTTTATTCTTTTACCGATTGTTTAGGTCAAAAGAACTCAAAATGAACTGTTTTGCATAAAATCGAAACGGATAGCTTGAAGGATATAACTTTAGACATCAAAGATATACAGACGCTGAGATGCATTGAATTGAATTGTTGTCCGGACACTAAAGAAATAGACTACCAAAGACACCAAATGGGGAGTGAAGAATTGCGAGTAAAGGTGACCTTGAGGTACGGATCCATTCTTTCGGCCCAGAGCTTGAGTGAAATTTTATCGTCGAATGATTCATATCATGGACCTTTTTATCTTTTATTCTCTTTTAGGCTCGGTTTGATACAAAGAGTCGGAAAGGTGTAAGGGTACCATACTCAAAGCATAACGTAACACACTAACAGTGTTTTCTTCGTCTTTTCCACGAAGAAATTCGACGTACCAAACAAGAGGGTTAGGGATATAATACTGTGTTGCATCCTTCATCTTGCTCCGATCTGTTTTCGTAGGTAATCACTGCAGCCGCCTCAGCGAGAGTGCTTACTGCATGCAATTGCACTGATAATTTATTATTATGAATATACGATGACTTCATTATATAGTTAAATTGGATTGGCTTTTTTTTTTTTTTTTTCTTCAGGAAAACGTGAATTTCTATTGCACTGTAAAACTTGGTGTACGCTGTTTAATTTGAGTAATTAAAGGCAAACAAGTTGATATAACCTAAGCTGCTGCAACTTAAGGATAGCTTTTCTTTTTTGTCGCGTTGAATTTAACAATTTTAAATATTTGTAAATACAAATATATTATTACCATAATTAACTAAATATTTGTAACTATTTTACTTGTTGGCCCTCCCTCAATTTTGTCCAGATTCCCGCCGCTTCTTTCTCTTTCGAGACGTTGGGTAGAACAAAATCATCCCCCCATGCTAAGAAAGAATCATCACGTACGAAGTGATAATGTTATTTTGTTTAATGGGTGAGATCATATAATTTTCCATCTGCTTATGATATAAAAAATAAAATATTGACAGACATACAATAAATGCTTAATCGCGCAGCATAATTATTTTAATATAAACGATGGTGCACCATCACGTTGCCTTACATAGTCTGACTCTGATTATAGGTAACAACAGCAATAAAAAATATATACTTGGTAACAGCAGCATCTTCATATATTATTGTATCGTTTCCATCTCGTCCAGGCTGTACTGAAACTTCAGCCAGCCAATAATAAACAATAGTGTAAGATGCAAATTAAGTCTGTCCTGTCCAAAACTATATTTTATTTTATCCTAACTTATGCAAAAATAGTCAACTTTATTAACATATATTGCATTGCCTTGATTCACATTGCTCACGCAGCATTTATATTATATCCTACCGCCGAGATTTGATACACAATGTGCTGCTATATTTCCTTATAACGAAGCCTAATACTACATTTCCATATTCCCTTTCAACTTTCCTCCTTGCTAGAACAGAATAGAATAGAATAGAATGGCGACAGCTTATGCAGCTTTTACTTCTCTCATGCATCTCATAGGCGATCTCCGCCAGCATTCCTACCCTCCCATCAGACTCGACGAGGAACACTTCGACTCTCTCAATTCGAAGATCTCCTTCTTTCAAAGGTTCCTTGAAGCTCACCATACCTCCGTCGATCTCGGGTTGGAGCTCAGAATCGCCGATGCAGCATACTCTGCGGAAGACGTTATTGAGACTCACATAGCGGATCGAGTTCTCGATCAAGTCGACTTCAATGGAAGTCTTCAAAAGGCGATACAAGGCATGGATCTCATCGAAAAAGAAGTGACGGAGATGAATTGGACCACTAAGAAGAAAAGCCGTCAAGGCAGCGATCGACCTAGACGACAACCTGCTGCTAATAATTCTGATGGTGAGAACAACATCATGGTGGTCGGTATGGAAGACCTAACAATCGAAATCGTGGACAAGCTCACTCTACTTCATAATGGGTCTGGCCGTCAGATTTTCTCGATAAAAGGTATGGGCGGAATCGGTAAGTCTACGCTTGCTAACAAAGTCTATAATCATCCTTACGTTAGCAACTACTTTGATGTTCGTGGTTGGGCTACGATATCAAAGGACTACAATATACATGAAAGTCTGGTAGAATTTCTTCACTGTCTAGATAGGACACAAAGTAAGGAAAGTTTGAGAGGAGAGGAAGAGCATGTTTTGAGTGATAAACTGCACAAGGGTTTATTCGGGAAAAGGTATCTAGTCATAGTGGACGATCTATGGGATGTAGAGGCTTGGGATAGATTGCGATCCTTCTTTCCAGATAGTCGTGGTAGCAGAATAGTCATTACCACTAGAGAATCAACGTTCGATTCAATTAGCTGGCATACCTTTGCCGTGGATTTGTTAGATAAGAGACAATCTTGGGATTTATTTTGCATAACCGTATTCGGACAATGTGATTGCCCTCGTGAACTGGAGGATGTTGGAAAGAAGATATCAGACAACTGTAGGGGACTTCCTCTTTCGGTTGCCGTTATTGGAGGCCATCTAGCAGAGTCTCCACGAACGCAAGAATATTGGAAATCTATTGCAGAAAATTTGAGTTCCACCGTTAATTCGGAAGGTGACGGTCATTGCCTGAAGACATTATCTTTAAGCTACGTTCATCTGCCTGTACATTTGAAGCCTTGTTTCCTCTACATGGGAATTTTTCCTGAAGATAGAGAGATTGATGTTGAGAAACTCATACGACTATGGGTGGCGGAAGGATTTCTGAAGCCAATTTACGGCAAGAGCCTGGAAGAGGCTGCACGAGACTACATACATGACCTTGTAAGTAGGAATCTTATTTTAGTTTCTAAGTCATCTCGAAGTGGAGAAGTAGTCAGATGCAATTTCCACGATCTGTTGAGGGATTTAAGCTTGAAAGAAGCTTCAGAGAAGAAGTTTCTCCGCATCGTGCGGAAGCATGATCTGGAAGTTCCGAAGAACGAAAGACGAATAGTCCTTTATCCAGGATCATTGCACCATTGCTATTCCAACGCTACCGTCCTAAAATCACCATCGACCATTCGTACTTTGATATCTCACGATACATTATTACCTTCGGTAGTTTACAAATCGTTACGAGTTACGGCATCAGTAAGTCATTTGGACTGGAGACTGAATGACATTTTAGAAGTTACCTCTCAACTAGTTAACTTGCGCGGCCTTACTTTCTCTTATGATTGGAAAGAATTTGTTAGCTTTCCTTCATCAATCTTTTCGATCTGGAATCTTCAATCTTTATGCATATACCCCGGTAGTGAAGGGGTTAAAGCACCAGAAGAGATCTGGAAAATGTCCCAACTTAGGCATATCAGCATTGGGAGAGACTTTCGTCTCCCTGAGCCTCCAAGTGAAGGCCAAGGTGATATCTTGAAGAACCTTCAATCGGCTTCGAGCGTACTAAATCTAAGTTTTAGCGACGATCTGGTCGAAAGAATTCTTAACGTAAGGATATTAAGCGTGACATATGATGATCGAGCCGAGGGATTCAGTGAAGATGGGCCATACGCTCTCAACAATATCCGTCGTCTTGAAAAGCTCAAAGAGTTTTATTGCATGTTGACTGATGTGAGATCCATAACACGAAGAAATGAAATGCTGTCAAGACTTACCTTCCCCCATTCACTCGAGTATTTGACCTTTGTCGGCCTTCCTTTGGACGATGATGACGTAACGACAAAGATTGGCTCTTTGCCGCTGCTCAAAGAACTAAATCTTCATCAATGCAGCGGAAGCGAGTGGAAGCACAACGACGGACAATTTGTTAGTCTAAAATACTTGAAGCTCAGTCATTGTAGTGATCTCGAATGCTTTACAGCAGACTCCGACCATTTTCCCTGCCTTGAAGAGCTGCAAATAATGTATATGTATAGGTTGAAGGAGATATCCTCAGACATCGGAGATATACAGACGCTGAGATGCATTGAATTGGAATGGTGTTTGGACTCGGCTGTTGTGTGTGCTAAAGAAATAGCAGACTACCAAAAAAACAAAATGGGGAATGATCAATTACGAGTTAAAGTTAGCTTGCGTTACAAATCCAGTCTTTCTGCCGAGAGCTTGAGCGACACTAATTTTATCGTCGAATGATTCATTTCATACCCTGGACGGACTCTTTTTACCTTTTTTTTTTCTTTTTTTTATATTGTTTTGTGTCCCTCATCTTCCGAACTGAATTCTCTATTTTACTGGATAACACTGCAGCCGCCCGAGCGAGAGAGTTCTTTATTGTATTCATGTTTTATTTGTGCGGAGAAATATAATAATAATTTTTATTATTATAAATATGCATGTGATTCCCATGTATGCCGTATTGGGTAAATTTGAGATCAATTTCATCTAGCTCTGAAGACTCCTTAGAGTGTGTGGCGCACAAGCTCATAACTGATTTAGTGGGGATACATCTGGTTAGAAAAAAAATGGAACGACTTTTCAGTTGTTGAATTTCTACTTTCTCATCTATAGGTTTATCTTGCATTTTAGAAGAGTATAATCCTTTAAAGTTGTCAAAATGGACCGACGGGATGGGCCAGCCCGAAACTCGCCAAAGCCCGTCATTTGGCGGGGCCGGCCGACCCAAAGCCCACAAAAATGGCGGGCTTGGACAAGAAATACACTCATGTTCAGACGTCATAAAACCACAAACTCGTTTGAACCAGTAATTTTTCTCCATCTTGAATCTAGCAGTTTTTGTTCAACGTTCACCCGCACCACTTGTTAGGATTTAAACAATGTTTGATCTCTCTCAACTGTGCTTAAGATTTGAATAACAATCGTGCTTGCAATAGTTTGTTTTCACTCCGGCAATCTCTTTATTGCTTTCGTGAGTTTTACACTCCGGCGAAGGTTTTCCCTTGTCCAGTCTGCAAGTGGAAGAAGAAGAATGATTAATTAATTAAGGTACCCTTTTTTCTCTCGATTGAAATGAGCCACACACAATATATCAATCATCATCTTATGTTTATATTCAGACAAAAACGTACTCACTGAGTTGAGTGTAGAGTAGCTGTTTGAGAATAAAAAGGAAAAAGTAGAAGAATCAATCAATCAATCACATAAAAGAGACTTTACGAAACAACTATGCATGCTATCTTTTTTGAATGAATGGCTGTAAGTAAAACAATTCCATTGTAGAGCAGAGACTCTCACAGCTCTCAGCTCCTAAACAATATACAATGGCGACATCTTATGCAGCTTTTACTTCTCTGATGCATCTCATATCAGATCTGTGCGAACATCCTGACCCTCCCATCAAGCTCGACGAGGAACTCGTCGACTCTCTCAATTCGAAGATCTCCTTCTTTCAAAGGTTCGTTGAAGCTCACCATACCTCCGTCGAACTCGAGTTGGAGCTCCGAATGGCTGATGCAGCAAATTCTGCGGAAGACATCATCGATGCTCACATAGCGGATGATGGAGTTCTCGATCAAGTCGACTTCAATGGAAGTCTTCAAAAGGCGATACAAGGCATGGATCTCATCGAAAAAGAAGTGACGGAGATGAATTGGAATACTGAGAAGAAGAAAAGTAGTCAAGGCAGCGACCGACCTAGACGACAACCTGCTGCTAATAATTCTGATGGTGAGAACAACGTGGTGGTCGGTATGGAAGACCTAACAATCGAAATCGTGGACAAGCTCACTCTGCCTCATCATAGCGGGTCCGGCCGTAAGATTGTCTCAATAACAGGTATGGGCGGATAGGTAAGACAACGCTTGCTGGTAAAATTTATGACCATAAATGTATTAGGGACTACTTTGATGTTCGTGGTTGGGCTACCATATCCAAGGACTACAATATACATGAAAGTCTGATTGAACTTCTTCATTGTCTAAATAAGAAACAGAGTAAGGAAAATTTGAGAGAAAAGGGCGTTCACGAGTTGGGTGATAAACTGTACAAGGATTTATTCGGCAAAAGGTATTTACTTATAGTAGACGACATATGGGATGTGGAGGCGTGGGATAGTTTGCGCAAGTTCTTGCCGGATAGCCGCGGTAATGGAATTGTCATAACCACTAGAGGATCGAAATTCGCTTCGATCAGCTCGCATGCTTTTTCTGTGGGTTTGTTAGGTGAGGGAAATACTTGGGATTTACTTTGCAAAACCGTATTCGGACAAGATGACTGCCCCACGAGCTAGAGGATGTTGGCAAGGAGATATCGAACAACTGTAGAGGACTTCCTCTTTCGGTTGTCGTGATTGGAGGCCATCTAGCAAGGTCTCCACGAAAGAAAGAATATTGGAAATATGTAGCAGAAAATTTAAGTTCCACCGTGAGTTCAGTTGACGATGCAATTTGCGTGAAGATATTATCATTAAGCTATATTCATCTACCCGTGCATTTGAAGCCTTGTTTCCTTTACATGGGAATTTTTCCCGAAGATGAAGAGATTGATGTTGAGAAACTCATACGGCTATGGGTGGCTGAAGGATTTCTAAAACCAATTTGTGGCAAAAGCCTAGAAGAGGCTGCAAGAGAATATATAGGCGACCTCGTCGGTAGGAATCTCATTTTAGTTTCTTCTGAGTCATCTCGAAGGGGAGAAGTAGTCGCATTCAAGGTCCACGATCTTTTGAGGGATTTAAGCTTAAAAGAAGCTATAGAGAAGAAGTTTCTTTGCATCGTGCGGAAGCAAGAAGTTTCAAACAAGGAAAGACGAATAGTCCTTTATCCAAGCTCAGACCATTGCTATTTCGATGACGCCACTGTTCAAAAATTGCCGCCAGTTCTTCGTACTTTGATGCTTCATGATATATTATTACCTTCTTCTTCAGTTTATAATAAGTCGTTAAGAGTTTTGGCTTCAACTCGGCGTTTGGGCATTAGTATAGATGCCATGGTACAAGTTGCTTCTCAACATGTTAACTTGCGCTGCCTTCAGGTCTCATCATATAATTGGAAACAATTGTTTATCTTTCCTTCATCAATTATTTCGATCTGGAATCTTCAGTCTCTATACTTAGAAGGATGTACCCAATGGGCTGAATTACCGAAAGAAATCTGGAAAATGTCTCCACTTAGACATATACGCATATACGGGAGAATCATTCTCTCGGATCCTCCTCCTCCTCCTCCAAGTGAAAGCAGTGACGTTGATATCTTGAAGAACCTTCAGTCGGCTGAGTGTATACTAAATTTGAGTTTTAGCGAAGATTTGGTCAAAAGAATTCCCAACGTCAGGATATTAGAGGTGGAATATGTTGATGAAGTCGAGGGGTTCAGTGAGGGGGTGTATGCTCTGAACAACATCGCTCGTCTTGAAAAGCTTGAAATGTTATTTGCTGGTTGTTCAAGGTGAGTTCTGTAGCACGACGAAACGAAATGCTGTCGAGTATTACTTTCCCGGCCCATTCACTGATCAAGTGCTTGTATATTAGCCGCCTTTGTTTGGACGACGACGTAACAATGACTAAGATTGGCTCACTGCCACTGCTAGAAGATCTACGTCTGTGGAGTTGCAGCGGAAGCGGGTGGAATCACGTCGAAGGACAGTTTGTTCGTTTGAAATACCTGCAGATGGTGGAGTGTAATGACCTCGAATGTTTTACGGCAGATTCCAACTATTTTCCTTGCCTGGAAGAGCTGATACTAAGCGATATGTATAGGTTGAAGGAGATATCCCCAGATGTTGGAGACATACACACGCTCAGATTCATCCAATTGTATCGATGTCCCGACTCAATTGTTGAATCTGCTAAAGAAATGGCAGAGTACCAAAAACGCCAAATGGCGAATGAACAATTACAAATTGAGGTTAGCTTGAGTTACGAAACCAGTCTTTCTGCAGAGAGCTTGAGCGACAGTAACTTTATTATTATTATTGTCGAATGATTTCTTGTTTGTTTGTTCTGAGATGAGACGAGAAGAAAGATTATGATAATATATTATTTATTATGAAATAATTTAATTTATTAAGACGTTGATTTTCTAAATAATAATATTAGTTAAATTATTGATGATTTGAAAGTACTGTATTAAATAATTATAAGATATGAGTTGTATAATTAAAGAGTTTGTATTTTAGTGTGGGGTGTATAATTATATTTAATGTAATTAGTTGTAATAGTAATTTATTATTATTATTATTATTATTATAAATAAGTGATTAGAGTTCATTGTAAATTATTGAAATATTTAATCTCTCTCTAATTTTCTCTCTTAAATATTATAAATTTCATTATCATAATATAACTATAGTTATAGTAAAATATCACAGCTAATATTTTATAACATATCTATACAATTTATTAAGTTGGAGAGTGAGATAAAAACTGTCAATTTGTTTGGTATGTACACTTATTTGCAATTTTACCTTTTCATTTAGAATTTATTTTAATTGAGTATCATTTTAATCCTAAACTTATTTTTATTATAATTATATCCTTACAAATTATTTTGTAAATATATTAAAAATAATAATTCATCTATTAAACAATATAAATTACAAATAAAATATAAAGAAACTTATATATTTATATATTATATATATTTGCGTCGATTTTTTGTGTTATTTTTGTGAGTACGTTATTGTTGTGTTTAGACTATGGGTTCGTTGTGTCTTTATAATTGAGGTAGCAATAGCATAATAGCACGTGTGGTCGTCAAATGGGTTGAATATTCAATAATTTTCTTCATTGCACGCCTTTTTTATAAGGTTGGAGTTACGTATAAAAATTATTAAATAATAATTAATTATCTATCAGACGAAAGTGTTGACTTAGACGGAAACCATATCAATATCACATTTATTTTTATAAAATATTTCATTTTATTTCAATTAGTGTGTTGAGTTTTTTCAAGGAGCCTCCTTGTCTCCCTCAATAATTGATATAGTGCCACTTAGGGGTGAGCAAATGCGGATATTCGTATTTTCGGATATCCGAATTTCGGATATCCGGATTTTCGGATAGGTAAAAATGAAGACCGCATCCGATCCGATTTTATTCGGATATCCGAAAATCGGATATCCGCTTTATTCGGATATTTAAAACGGATATCCGCATCCGCTTTTTAAATTTAAAATTGAACTTCTTTTTTATAATTGATATTTATTTTGTTTTTAAGTTGTTCATTATTCTTATTTCTTGCCCAATAAATATATATATATATATATATATATCTTCTTACAGATAATAATTCATACAAAACATAAACGCAGTTAAAATATACTAATATTTTAAATGTATTTGATGCGTGTGCTCTAATTATTTTCTAATTTTAAGGGTTATTTTAAGCCTTTTAATATAAAGTTTTTATTTTAAATATTTATTAATAAAAGAAAAACTGATTTGTGAGAATATAATTGAAATAATTAAAAATACAAAGAGTAAAATTGTAATAAAAATTACATACCAAATTATTTGGTAAGTGATTACCATAGAATGCTGAGAATTTATAAATATTATAGTATAGATATGATATAACAATTGCATTACACGATAATACTCTATTAAAAAATTCATATGATAGTTCTGTAGTTTTCTGTTATTCTCTTTTCTTCACTTTCTTTCCTCTAGTTTTTTTTTTTTTCAATTATCTATTCAAGTTTTGCAAGAATAATATAAATTCTATATATTATATTTTGTGCCATAGTTCAATAATAGATGTTGCAGATCTTTTTCTTTTTTTTTTTTTTGTGCCACTATTTTCTTTTGGGGGGGGGGGGTGCATTATTTAATTTATTGTATTTTTACTTTTTAAAAAATATAAAATCGGATATCGGATATCCGAATTTTAGGCCGAGCACTATCCGGATCCGATCCGGTTTATTTTAAAATAAAGCGGATCGGATATCCGATCCGATTTTTCGGATTTTGAAAATCGGATATCGGATCGGAATCCGGTTTTCGGATAATTTTGCTCACCCCTAGTGCCACTACAAAATAAAATGTTTTTTTATGTATATTATTTTCCCAGTCTCGAAATTTTGTAAATAAATTTACCATATTTTTCTCTCGTCAGATTAAAAAGCTGCTGACGAGCTCGTGTTTGATGGCGAGATGGGAACTCATTGCTTCATCCAAAGATTATTATTTAAAAAAGAAAAGAAAAGAGAGACAACTAAAAGAAAAGTAAATTAATTAATAATTTTAAATAATTATGTACAACCACACACTCCAAAAAGATATGTAAAAAGGCCAACTTCAATTAACATATAAGTCTAAGCACAACTACCAAAATTAGTTAATGTTCTTATTTTCCTTTCATTTCCTTTATATCGTTTCAGTTTGACCGCTGCGCTGCAAACTCATCAGCCGATCAAATTCTTTATTAATATGACGTCTGAATCCTTTAAATCGGTTAAGTATGTACTGCTCTTTCTATCTGTTGCTTCTCTCCCCTCCATTGGATAAGTAAAGAAGCCAACCATTAAGAAGCCTATATGATTGTTGCAGCTAATCCATGAAAAGTTTTGAGATCATCATTGCAAAAGTAGGTTCTTTTCAGTCGGTAAGATTTCAGATTCCTCAGTATTTGGGATTATGTTTGAGCCTTTTTTTTCTCTTTTTTAATGGCGGGTTGTAATCAAGATTTGATTTTTATGTGTTATGGCATTAAAACTGCATTTTGTAATGAGCTGAGTCGATTTCTGTTTCTCCCTTCCTCTGCTTCCTCATGATTTGTGCTTTGTTATTACTGATCAAGAACATCATTACATCTTCATAAGATGCTCACGAGCTCCATTAGAGCATCTCTATTGCTTGCTTCCATGGATATTTCATGAGATTTGCTTGGTTTCTGTTCATCGACAGGGCTAGTTAGTGGTGTAGAAATACTCAGACCCCATGTGTTAAGAGATGGTCCTTTAGTAGCCATTTCAGTTGGGATATTCCTCTGAAGTGTTGTTTAATATCATGGCCTCAAAGGCAGCCTCTAGGCCTCCCTCAGGAATTCAACAAAAATCTCTTGGACCTAAACATGGCAGCTCTCTTCTGTCTTCAGTCTCAAAGACTAACAAGCCTACGCCACTGATCCCCCGAAAATCCGAAGAACAAGATGGATTAATAGCAGTTGACTCTATAAAATCTCATCCTAGTGTTCATAGTTCTCCGAATACACCTTCGCCTGATTCAGATATTGAACCTTATGCAAACGAAATTAGAAGTTCGAGGGGTGCCGATATAGAGGAGAAGATATCATCTGAGCTCAGAAGTGTAAAGGACGGGCCCAAGGCCGTCGAGAGTGGCAAAAGCAGCATTTGCAGAGGTAGCTCAGGCAGTGATGTCAGCGATGAGAGTTCTTGCGGTAGCTATACGAGCCGTATCAGTTAGCCCCACAAGGCAAACGACGTGCGTTGGGAAGCTATACAAGCCGTTCGAGCTACGGATGGTGCCTTGGGGCTGAGCCATTTCAGGCTTCTGACGAGGTTGGGTTGTGGAGATATTGGAAGCGTCTATCTTGCCGAGCTGACGGGCACTAAGTGCTACTTTTAGGTTTATTAAAAGCGACGTTTTTGTCAATGGTTGCGACCATAATCATTTTCTGAATTAATTGTTACGTAGTATCATTAACGTGGTTTTCCTAATGCATCTTCTACCTCTTTTTTATACTAAGTTCTAAATAGTCAGTCAATTTTTTTTTTTTTCATACGAAGGGTTTATCTTGTCTCGAAAAAATTTCATCCCTACTAGAGTGGTCGAGGAGTGATAAATCCAAAGATGAGGTCGCGAGTTTGAATCCATTTGGTCGTCTTGTAATCTATGTCACTGTGAACTTGGAACAGAAAACACGGATCGGTGAGGTTAATTTCGCTGGAAGCTGGTGGTTATCTCATAGTTGGTGTTGAGGTTGTGAATTAGATCGTATTGAATCAAAGCATGAGTACTACATATAATGGTATTATTGGGATGCCTAAAAAATGTAGTGCGAGAAAATTTCTAAAGCTTGCAAATTGATGGACATAAATGTATCTAGTTCCACAACATTGAATGTCTATTTCCAACTTGGATAGAAAAATAATGAGAATTTCAAGTATGAATCTTAATTTCCTCCTTACATAAATATCATAAATCAAATAAATAAGTTTAGATAGATTTGCCCAGTTTTTTTTTATAATTAAATAAATTATAGTATAATAAAAACTAAATTAATTCCTAAGGAAATGCTTCCAGTTCCATGTAGTGATTTTTCCATTTCTCTTTTTTTTAATTCGTGAGTGTAAATTTTATATTATTTATCTCAATTTTGGAAAGTTTATATAAATTTATATATGATTCTATATCCTATAGGGGACCTTGATATTTGGTCGTATCAAGACAAGACTCAAGGCGAGCTTCGCCTCCTCTTCGTCAACCAAAAACCACTAGCTAAAACCGACCCGAACCGACCCGAACCCATCTCAGAGGACCCTTTTTGCTACCCCGCAGAGTGTGCTTTGCCTTACCATTTGAATCTTCTCTGTAGAGGAGATGAAGATTTCGAGCTATGCCAGCCTAGCAAAAGCCCAGTCTTTCACTGGCTCATTGCGAATATCCAGCCTTTAGGTTGGCCAATGACTCCTTGAGATGTGCCAGTTCGCTCAAGGCAACACTGAGCGGATCTTTCAGCTTTTGCATATTCGGCTGCAGCAGATCACAAAAAATATTCGTAAAAATTCGAAAAGCCAGTTCTAGAGAGTCAATGTGTTGGTTTCAAACCAAAATGATGCAATTTTGATACAATTTATAGGCTCTCCTATCAAGATTTAACTTATGTTAGCAAATGAAAGATTCTATTCTATTGAGCAACTCGAAGAAACTAAACTACACATATAAACGATTCTCGTTGTTATGTCTCTTGACTGATAGAAAATAGGTAAGGCATCGAACCTTATCTAATTCACATAGAGCTTCCCATTTCTGATAAAAAAATTTAATGCAATACCTTAAGAGCCGGGATGAGCGCAAAACCATCCTCAGCTGATTCAGGTGAAATGTTCGCGATAAGACAAATCTGAGTTTATGGAAAGAAAAGCCGTTAGCTCATTGCACGAATAAAGCCAAACATCATAAGTACCATCGTTTTGCATACCTCAAAATCAGAGACACCATGCTTTTTAGGAGGCCTAATCCAAGAGTTAAAGGTGCAAACAATCTATCAAAACGAATACGGAAAGAAAACCAAATATACGTGCACTTAATATAAACGAGGATACTCAAGTATTCTTCTAACAGTCTCAGGTTTGACTTGATTTGCAGCTTTCTTGGCGTGCGCCAGTCCCATATCAAACAACCTAACAATACACGAAACTCAACGCATTAAAATAACGATAACCATATAATAGGAAATGACAAGAATATTAGAGATTCATTAAACTAATGTCACTTGCTCTGGGAGTTTAACATCAGCATCCTGGGATAATACAACCATCTTATCTTGAATATCTTGTAAGATTTCAGCAGCTTCACAGTCCATCAAGCACACGGTATTCGGAGGAAGTTCTGCGCGTGAAGAATATGTTAAAATCTCGTTGAAGAGAGTAACATTAGCAATTTTAAACGAACCTATATTAACTTGCCCGATGATTAACTAGGTCAAGAATAAACGAATAAAATCGCATTTTTCGAGAGATGATGACCTTACCTTGTTCAAGCCTCCGCACCAATGCAGGTGCCTTGCTAGTGGATTTCTCAGCACCATTTGAAACCTTGTTTCCTTTGTCTGTGAAGGCGTAGGCCCCAGTGAGTGGTATGGACACAAGAGAATTTTGCTGAAAGAACTGTTAAAACAGAAATGTTGGCTCTAATGTTGAGACAACATTCGAGACCTCAAAGTTTTCGCACAGCGGATTAAAATAAAGTTAAGAGTAAAAACGATTGAGACACAGTTTTTAAAATATGCAGCAAGTTGTAAAACTTGCTGCGAGCCTTCAGGGCAAAATTCCACTCACTTGAAATGGATTACAAAAAGAACATCTATCGAAGATAGAAAACCAGCCTAGAAAAGATCCTACGAAAAGGACTATAAACCTACAAACTATGCAGGGGTAAAACGCTAGGCAAAATTACGAAACATAATAAACGTAAAGGTGAGAGCTCTCTCTTTCTTTTCTTTCTTCCTTGTTTCGTCTTCTATATTTAAGAACAAAGTCCTATATTTATAGGCTCGAAATTCAGCTCCAATAAAACTCTAGAATCCCTTGAAGATCTCAACTTCCTTGCTTGAAAAGATCTTCTCTTGATTTGGTCTATTTTAGGTAAGTTCCCTAAAATCTCTCAACCACCTTCCTTGTCTCGAATTAGACTTATTCCAAGCATCTGATTTTCATATCTTCTATATTTGGTAAGTACTTGACTTATTCTCCCATGATCTTCATATCTTCTATTTTTGGTATTATCTTCATATCTTCTATTTTTGGTAAGTGCATCTCCTATTCTTTAGCTTCACTCAACTCCACCTTCTTTGAACATTTCCAGCTCGAAAATACATTCCTGCACATAATTAAATAAAGCCACAATAATAGGATAAACGGTTTTTGGGTATGAAAGACAAAATCAAATATAGTCTACGTCTGAGTCAATGTTGACTCAGATGCTGGCTCAACATTGTCAACATTGACACTGTCAACATTAACAATCTCCCCCTTTTTGTCTTTCTTCCCAAAACCCGTGCAGAGATAAATCCAAAAACTCCCCCTGAAATCATGAAGACATTCAGAACAAAAAGTAGTCATCACAAGATAGGAAATATTAATCATCATAACCACTTCGAAGTCTCGAGCACATCTGCAAACAAACACAAAAGTCAGGTACGCAATAATCTTCTATTTCTACACCTCCAGCATCTTCTTGTTATCCAGCTCCCCCTGCAGAAGTTCCTTCCTCAGCACCATTAGCTGCACTGATCTGCACCATCTCCCCCTTTTTGGGAAGAAAGTAAACCCCGAAGAACTTACCTCTGAGAAATCAGAAAGGTTATGGTGTCGTCCAGACACTTAATTTCTTTCTCCAGGTTCGATGTTGAGTCAAATGAGAAACCAACATTCTGCAACTCATAAGTGGGTGAGTGCGCCATAGAAAAACTAATTGAGTAATAAACTAAACTGTAAGAGCGATGGAGAGCTTGAAACAGTTTGCAGAGAAGACTCAGAGACTATGATATAAAGTTTGTGCAATCGAGGAGAGATCGAGCCGAGTAAAAGGAGTTAAGGAGTAAAAACATGGAGAGTAAAAATCAAGTAGAACCAAGTTGCGTAAAAATCTTAAAAAAACATGCATATATGGAATCAAAATCGTGCACATAAGGTAATAACATAAATCAGGTCGAAAACAAGAGCTACTAACAGTTTAGGGACTTTGATGAGCACATGAACCAAGTGGAGAGAACTTGCAAACCAAGAGATAACTCACAAAAACCAAGTCAAGAATAAGAGATACTAACCGTTTAGTGACTTGGACGATTCACGCGAGCAAAGTGGAGAGGACCGTTCTTCAACAATCGCTAAATGAGAACTATAGACACTAGACACAAAATGGTAGATATATGTATAGACATTACCTAAGAATCAGACAAACACATACAGATTTTAGCGCAATCAAGCTGATTAGTTACACATGTTGTCCCAACATTTGACTCCACATTCCCCGAACGACTCCCTTCATTTTCTGTTCAACACCCTAGATCTCGATTTTCTTTCATTTTCTGCCTAACCTCACATTTATTTAGCTCGCATAGAGTACATCGTCACCGCGAATGCCGTGTACCTAAGGAGTTTCAATAGCTCGACATGCTCTATATTGATACCTCTTTCTTCAAAGTTCAGCTCTTTATTCACGCATAGAATACATCGTCACAGCGAATGCCGTGTATCTAAGGAGTTTCAATTGCTTGAACCTGTTTCTAGAGTAATTTTGATGAGAGCAAAGTCATATGCAAGTGAGAAGGTCATTTCAGAAAACGGTCTAGGTGAGTCAAATCATTTCAGGAAATCACACAGAAAACTTAGAATCAAATTTCAGAACAGTAACAATCAAGCTTAACTTATGCTAATGTTGGTCCTAATGTTGGACCAACAATTACTGACACATGCACAGACCAATAGACTTTTTGAGGCTCGAAAACCTCTCGAAGTCTAAGGCTTTAGTAAAAATGTCCGCTAATTGATTCTTAGTATCTATATGCTCTATTCTAACCAACTCTTTTTCTACCATGTCTCTCAAAAAATGATGCCTAATATCTATATGCTTGGTCCTAGAGTGCTGAATAGGATTTTTCGAAATATTAATGGCACTCAAGTTATCACAGTACATAAGTATCGTCTCACTTTCTAACCCGTAATCGCTCAACATACTATTTAACCAAATGAGTTGTGTACAGCAGTTTCCTGCCGCCACATACTCAGATTCGGCTGTAGAAAGTGACACACAATTTTGCTTTTTACTGTACCAAGACACAAGATTGTTACCTAAGAAGAAACAGCCACCACTAGTGCTCTTGCGATCGTCTTCGTCACCTGCCCAATCAACATCACTATACCCAACAAGGTTAGTGTTAGTATCTTTTGAAAACCAAAGACCTAGACTATAAGTTCCGCTCACATATCTCAAAATTCGTTTCACAGCATGCAAATGTGACACTTTAGGCTCAGACTGAAATCTTGCACAAACACACACAGAGTACATGATGTCAGGTCTACTAGCAGAAAGGTATAGAAGACTGCCTATCATAGAACGATACAATGTTGGGTCAACATGTTCCCCAACATTGTCCTTACTTACCTTCTGCGTGGAGCCCATCGGTGTTTTCATTACCTTGGCAGTATCCAGTCCAAATTTCTTGACAGTATTCTTGGCATACTTCTCCTGAGACAGAAAAATTCCATTTTTGCTTTGCTTAACCTGCAGGCCTAAGAAAAACGTTAGTTCGCCGATCATGCTCATTTCAAACGTCGAATTCATAGCTTGGACAAACTCATCCGACATAAGTCGTGAAGTTGATCCAAAGACTATGTCATCAACGTAGATTTGAGCAATCAAAACACCAGAACCAACTCTTTTTACAAAGAGAGTTCGGTCGGCTTCTCCTCTATTAAAACCAAAATCTAACAAAAATGACGTAAGTCTGCCGTACCAAGCTCGTGGAGCTTGCTTTAGACCGTAAAGAGCTTTTTGTAGTTTGAACACATGATCAGGATAGTGAGGATCCTCAAAACCTTTCGGTTGCTCAACGTAAATTTCTTTGTCAATATAACCATTTAAAAACGCACCTTTCACATCCATCTGGTGGAGAGTAATGTTGAGCCAACATGCGATACCAAGAAGTAGCCGAATTGATTCTAACCTTGCTACTGGAGCGAAGGTTTCATCAAAGTCTATTCCCTCGACTTGGGTATAGCCTTGGGCGACTAAACGAGCTTTATTTCTATCAACATTGCCATACTCGTCAGATTTGTTCTTAAAGATCCACTTCGTCCCAATGACATTGAAGTCATTCGGCCGAGGGACTAAAGTCCAAACCTGAGCTTTATCAAACTGTAAAAGTTCTTCTTGCATCGCATTGATCCAAAAATTGTCCTTGAGAGCTTCAACGATATTTTTTGGTTCAACCTCCGAAACAAAACAATTAAATCTAACCTCACTATATAAGGACGTCATGCAAACATTCTTCACCATCGAGCGGTAGTCTTTGCGCGGTTTGTCTCGTGTTCTGCGGCCTTCATTCACATTTCCAATAATTTTGTCAGCTGGGTGATCTTTCTGGATTCTAGCAGGTGGATCCCGTCGAACATTCATGTTCTCGTCATCAGTATCTTGTTCGTGTGCAGATGTTGAAGCAGTTGCTGGCTCAACATCTGACTCAACATTTTCGTCTGTATGTACTGGAGCTGGAACCTCTTCTGTAATTTCAACCTGAGGAGTACTCGTGCTAACATCATCATCAAACACGATGTTCACAGATTCCTGAATAGTTTTCAACCTCAAATTGTAAACTCGATAAGCACGACTATTGGTAGAATATCCTAAGAAAATACATTTATCACTCTTCGAGTCAAACTTAGTCAAATACTCACGGTCATTTAAATATACAAATAGAACCAAAGACGTGAAAATACTTGACCGTAGGTTTCGTACCCTTCAAGAGCTCGTACGAAGTTTTCTTCGTGCCATGACGAAAGTAAACTCGATTTGAGATATGACAAGCGGTGTTCAACGCTTCAGCCCAGAACCTTTTAGAAAGATTCTTGGAGTGTAGCATGACACGTGCCATCTCTTGAAGCGTGCGATTCTTCCTTTCAGCGACCCCATTTTGTTGAGGCGTCTTAGGAGAAGAATACTCATGGATTATACCCTTCTTATCACATAATTCTTGAAAAAACTGATTTTCGAATTCTCTACCATGGTCAGACCTAATACGAAAAATCGGTGCACAGAAATTGTTTTTGACCATAGCACAAAAAATTTTAAAATAATCGAAAGTTTCAGATTTTTCTTTGAGAAAAAATATCCATGAAAATCTCGAAAAGTCATCAACCAAAACATAAGCATATTTTCTACCAGCTACGCTCTCAACTTCCATAGGACCCATAAGATCCATATGGATAAGCTGAAAACAATGAGCAGTTCTGAAATGTTGAGCAGAATGTTGGTCAACATTATGCCCAGCATGCATTTGCTTGCCTTTCAGACACTGTTCACACACGATCTTACCGAACTCCTTTAGCTTGGGGATCCCTCTGATTGCATCGTGACGTACTAGTTGCTCCAAGGTCCGATAATTCACATGGCCCAACTTCTTGTGCCACAAAATGACCTCGTCCGATGGCCTCGACAGATGGCAGAGTTCTTCGTTTCCACATTTGTCTCCAACTTGGTAACAATTATCGTTAGAGCGCTTACCTGCCATGACACACACTTTCTGATCGTTAAAAACCTCGCAACTTTCCTTGTCAAATCTTACCTCAAGTTCATCGTCGCAAAGTTGACTTATATTGATCAGATTTGCCACAAGTCCTTCCACATGGAGGACGTTCTTCAATGCAGGAAAACCGAGAACGTTGAGCTTGCCTCGTCCGAGAATTCGTCCTTTAGCGCCGCCACCGAAAGTTACTGTTCCACTACTTAAAGGCGTATAATCTAGCAAATAATCTTTGGTACCCGTCATGTGGCGTGAACAACCGCTATCAAAGTACCAAGACCCTGAAACGTTAGCCTTAAAAGAAGTGTATACGACATTACAGCAAAGAGATGATTTTTCAACCAAATCTTTCTTCGGATTTTTGGGAACCCAGACAGACTTGTAATGAGCTGAATTAGAGCTAGAAGCTTTAGAAAGTTCTCCAGACATTCTGTTAGACACTGATCTCTCAATGTTGGGCAGAATGTTGGACGACTTTCCAGCCAACATGTTCTTCCTGACAAAATCATCTTTCATTTTCCAGCAAAACGGTTTTATATGACCAGGCTTAAGACAATAATGACATCTAAAACTCCTTTTTCTGGACTTACGAACAGAACGTTTAGGTTTTTCAACCAAATCAGATGGAGGTACAAAAACAGTTTTAGGTTCAAAAGCATTTTGAGAATGATATCCAAGACCATGCTTAGAAGAAACACCTAAAGAAAGTACCTCATCAAGAGTAGACTTACCTTTGTTCAGCTTTGTGAACGTATCATCGGCATGATCAACGTATTTCTTGATTCTGTCTAACTCCAGGTCCTTTTTGGTCAACAAAGCTTCCATTCGGCTCAGTCCTTCCCGCAAGTCATCAACGAGCTTTTCCCTCTGTTCCTTTCTTCGTTTAGAGAATGGATGGTCTTAATGAGTTTTTCGTTCAGCTTTCTTTCCTTTGACAATTCAAGAGAGAGAAGTCTGTACGATTCATCCGTGGTATTGTCAGCATCATGTACTTCTACTGCCTGTACTTCATCATCATAAATCACATCAAAACAGTTTGAATCATCATAGTCAAAATAAACAAGTTGTTCAGATGTTGACTCCGATGTTGGATCAACATCCGATACAACATTTAAACCTATATGATGTTCCTCTTCTTCTTCAACGTCAGAGAACGATTGATTGTTACATCGCGTCAACTGGGCCATCTCTTCTGGGTCTTCTACTGGATTATCTTCTTCATCGTCCGAAAGACTCACCCAATAGTTCTTTCCGTACCTGCGAAGAGTGTTAGCACATTCATTTGCAAAGTGCCCCCAACCTTTACATGCATGGCATTGAATCTCATCCCACTTTATCTTGTCAGCTTTCAGTTTGTCTGCGGAGTTTCTCTTGAACACGGGGCGTTTAGGCGCGGAAGAAGTTTCCTTTTGATTTAGAACAGTCTTGAATGTGGGGCCAACATTCAACTCTCGTTTGTTTTTCAGAAACTTCCTGTAGTTCCTTACCAGCAAAGCCGTTGCCTCATCCTCGCTAGTGTCGTACTTTGGTTCAGGTTCCGAAGACTGAGCTGCAAATGCCAGGCCTTTTCCCTTTGACGCGTTTTTCTGAGCATCAAGATTGATCTCATTGTTCTTGAAGATGTTCATGAGGACATTAAAGTCGAGAGTCGCCAAGTTGTAGGATTCCTCAACCACTGAAACTTTGTTGTTGAACTTTGGGGACAAAGAACGAATAGCCTTAGAGTTTAAGGCTTTGTTTGAAATAGGTTCACCTAAACTTTGACACTCACTCGAAATATTTAAAAGCTTCCCAAAATAAGAAGAAATATCATCATCCTCACTCATCCTAAGACTCTCTAGTTGACTGTGAAGAAGACGAAGTTTTGTTTCTTTTACGCTCGCATCTCCCTCACAATACCTTTGAAGAATGTCCCACGCAGATTGAGCCGTGGTACAGTTTTGAATGATTTTAAACATGAAAATATCGACAGTAGAAAAAATCACATTAAGACCTTTTTCATTGAAATCAGCATTCAAACGTTCTTGTTGCGTCCATTCGGCGACGGGTTTGTCAACAACTTCTCCATCACCGTCCGGAGCGGTTTTTGGCGTATCATAGCCAGTAAGAACAGAGTTCCATGACCGGACATCAATTGACTTGACATCAATTGACCGAACCTTCCAATAGGCATAGTTCGAACCATCCAAAACGGGAATTTTTCCAAAAGTGTTTGGGCTAAAAATATCCATATCAAAAAGATCAGAACGCTTAGTATATCAAGCGGAGGCTCTGATACCACTTTGAAGGCGTAGGCCCCAGTGAGTGGTATGGACACAAGAGAATTTTGCTGAAAGAACTGTTAAAACAGAAATGTTGGCTCTAATGTTGAGACAACATTCGAGACCTCAAAGTTTTCGCACAGCGGATTAAAATAAAGTTCAGAGTAAAAACGATTGAGACACAGTTTTTAAAATATGCAGCAAGTTGTAAAACTTGCTGCGAGCCTTCAGGGCAAAATTCCACTCACTTGAAATGGATTACAAAAAGAACATCTATTGAAGATAGAAAACCAGCCTAGAAAAGATCCTACGAAAAGGACTATAAACCTACAAACTATGCAGGGGTAAAACGCTAGGCAAAATTACGAAACATAATAAACGTAAAGGTGACAGCTCACTCTTTCTTTTCTTTCTTCCTTGTTTCGTCTTCTATATTTGAGAACAAAGTCCTATATTTATAGGCTCGAAATTCAGCTCCAATAAAACTCTAGAATCCCTTGAAGATCTCAACTTCCTTGCTTGAAAAGATCTTCTCTTGATTTGGTCTATTTTAGGTAAGTTCCCTAAAATCTCTCAACCACCTTCCTTGTCTCGAATTAGACTTATTCCAAGCATCTGATTTTCATATCTTCTATATTTGGTAAGTACTTGACTTATTCTCCCATGATCTTCATATCTTCTATTTTTGGTATGATCTTCATATCTTCTATTTTTGGTAAGTGCATCTCCTATTCTTTAGCTTCACTCAACTCCACCTTCTTTGAACATTTCCAGCTCGAAAATACATTCCTGCACATAATTAAATAAAGTCACAATAATAGGATAAACGGTTTTTGGGTATGAAAGACAAAATCAAAGATAGTCTACGTCTGAGTCAATGTTGACTCAGATGCTGGCTCAACATTGTCAACATTGACACTGTCAACATTAACAGTCTGTACACAATAGGGAAGCAGTAATCAGAAATGGAGACAAAACCTAAAATTATTACATACATCTTAGAAATGCAACTGCCTTCCTCGATTTATATAAAAAGAAAGAAAGAAATAAAAGAACTTGCAAAGCGCAGGAATTAGATCACAACCTGATGACTTCCGCGTAGATTTTCCGCCGTTGGCATGCGATTTTCCTCCTTTCTCTGACATTATTGAGATGCTCCAAACGACTGCAAAAATTGAATAAACCCCATTGAATCCCACATATGGAACCGAATTTACAAACGAATAAAATTAGGTAGCTCAATCGAACAACAAAAATACCAAAATTAGTCCTAAAATGGTTTTGGGACCAAAAAAATGAAAATTTTAAACTTCCGATAGCGAATAGACGAAATAAAAAGCAATATCATATGCATTCAGACATAAATTATAACCTCGGAAGGAGAGCAGAGCAGGCGGGCTTGTCGATGGCGTCGACTGTTGGCCGTGAAATGCTGTGTTTTGGGGGGCTTTCGCAGAAGCACTAGCAAGTGAAGAGTGATACTTTTAAGGGCTTTTCTTCTTTTATTTATTAAAGTAGATTTGTTTTTTATTTATCTTAATTATTTTTGTTATATTTGGAGGTGAAGATTTGATTGGAATTTTAGAATAATAAATTTCAAAATAAAAAAATTTGAACATACATAATCAACCGTTACAATTTGAAGATAATAAATTTCAAAATTAAAATAATTTAAGTACAATTAACGTGAGAATTTTAAAGCTTACTTTTATCAAATTGTTTAATTCTCAATTTGCTTTAATATTAAAACTTATTATTCTAAAATTGCATATTAATTTAAATGTTCTCAAATTGCTGAAATTTCAAAACTTAAAATTGAGATCCCTTATTTAGGTATCCTTACAATGTCACTTACCAAAAGATACATGTCTAAAATATAATTAAGCATTTTTATTATCAAAATAGGTTTTGTCATGTTTATGTTTGATCTATTTTGGTCCAATATATGTGAGCTTTCGGCCATTATTCAGTCATTGAATTTATTAAAAGTGACGGCGTTGTCAATTTTGCAACGCTATTAATTTCGTGAATTGATCGCGACGTATCATTCACGTGATTTTCCCGATGTATTATTCATGACATCGCGTTGATTAATAACGACGAAATTCATTATATAACGAATGCATATTCTACCTCTTTTTTTTATATAAGTTATGCAGGAACTTTTTCACATGAAGGGTTTGTCTTGTCCCTGTTTCTGTTTAAGTACTGCGAGAAAATTTCGTCCCAACCAAAGTGGTCGAGGAGTGATATCTCCAAAGATGACGTCACGAGTTCCAATCCACTTGATCGTCTTGTAATCGCTGTCCGTATTAGGACTGGTTCGGTACGGTATACCTTACTGAAACTGTGATATCGTATACCTTACCAAAATTTCGGTATCAAAAAATATCATACCGAAATTTCGGTACGATATCATACCTTCATTTCGGTATGGTGTCGATATCATATCTTTTATACCAAACAATCTTATGAACCAAAAGACTTTTTATTCATAATTAACCATAAATAATTTATATATTTTAAATGTATCCTATTAAGAGCCTTATATATAAAACTAAAAAGATATATTAACAAAAAGTAATTAACAAAAAGTCATGCACCTTCACGTTTTCGAAATCCTGAAAAATAAATATTAAAAAAAATAGAAATTAAACATCAAGTATAATTCGTTGATTTACATAATAATTTGTGGGCCAAAACAATTTAAGAAAAATAAGGATTAGTGAGATTTGTCTCACTGAAAGCTGGCGGATATCCCATAGTCGATGATAAAGTTTGGAAATTAAATTGTATTGAGTTAAAATATGAAGATTGTGATGGTGTTGTTGGGATGCCCTAAAAAATGTAGTAACAGAAAATTTCTAAAGCTTGCAAATTGATGAACATACATGTCTCTAGTTCCACAACATTGAATATCTATTTCCAACGGAAAAATAATGAGAATTTCAAATATGAATCTTAATTTCCTCCATAAATAAATATCATAAATCAAATAAATAAGATAAGATAGATTTGCCCAGTTTTCTTTTTATTTTTATTTTATCATTATTAAATAAATTAGAGTATAATAAAAACTGAAATAATTCCTAACAAAATGCTTCGATGTAGTGATTTTTCCTTTCCTTTTTTCTTTTTAATTTCGTGAGTGTAAAAATCATTTTATCTCAATTTCGGAAAGTTTAGATTAGTGATTTATCTACCCTATCAAGACTCAAGGCGAGCTTCGCCTCCTCTTCGTCAACCAGAAACCACCTAGCCAAACCCGACCCGAACCGAACCGAACCGACCCCATCTCAGAGGGCTCGATTGTCCTCCCAGAAATCCACAAAAGGGCCCTTTTTATCATCGTGTGCTTACACTGTCGAGTTCACTGCAATTGAATTTTTAAGGGTAAATGAATCTTCTTGTTTGTTCGTCTCGATTGCTTTGCTTTGCCTTCCCATTTGTGTCTTCTGTCTGATTTAAGCTACGTACGAGTAGAATGCTATCTATTCGTTCGAGTGTTTGAATGCTCCATATTTTGTTCTTGTCTGTAGAGGAGATGAAGATTTCGAGCTATGCCAGCCTAGCAAAGCCCACTCTTTTACTTGTTCATTGCGAATATCCAGTCTTTACGTTTCATCGGCCGCGATTTTTATCTGTCCCTACCGTATATTCATCGAGCTGTTGCGCCAAACGCTGTAAATTGGTCATGAGGCTTCACTCTTCTGTCGCCAATCGAACACGCTCGTCGACTGCATCCACGAAGCATTCATCCAGACAGTCGAAGTTTAGCCGAGACAAAGAGGAGGTTAATCCCGCCTCATTCTACACCCATCCCAGCTTACTAGAGATGAAGAAGGAACGTGCGGAGAATCGAGCCCGCGTCTACGATTTCTTGAAAGGGATAGGCATTGTCCCCGACGAGCTCGACGGCTTGGAACTCCCCGTTACAGTCGAGGTGATGAGGGAACGCATCGACTTCCTTCACAGACTGGGCCTCACTATCGAAGACATAAACAACTACCCCCTCGTTCTTGGCTGCAGCGTGAAGAAGAACATGATCCCCGTTCTTGATTACCTCGGGAAGTTGGGTGTTAGAAAGGCTACTTTCACCGAGTTCTTGAGGCGTTACCCGCAAGTCCTACACGCTAGCGTCGTGGTTGATCTTGAGCCAGTCGTTAAGTACCTCCAAGGGATGGATATTAAGCCCAGCGATATCCCGCTAGTGCTCGAAAAGTACCCAGAAGTCTTGGGGTTTAAGCTCGAGGGAACCTTGAGTACTTCGGTGGCTTACTTGGTAGGGATTGGCGTGGCCAGGCGTGAGATTGGCGTGGTGTTGACTAGATATCCCGAGATATTAGGCATGAGGGTTGGGCGTGTGATCAAGCCTTTTGTTGAATACTTGGGAAGTTTAGGGATACCTAATCTTGCTGTTGCTAGGTTGATAGAGAAGAGACCTCATATACTTGGTTTTGGGCTGAACGAAAAGGTGAAGCCGAACGTAAAGCTGCTGTTAGAGGGTAACGTCAGGCAAAATTCTCTCGCAGGCGTGATTGCTCAGTATCCCGACATCATAGGACTGGACCTCGAAGAAAAGTTGCTCAAACGAAGGGATTTTCTTGGCTCCATCGTTCAAATGGACCACGAGGATTTCGGGAGGGTAGTGGAGAAAATGCCTGAAATCGTCGTCTTGAGCGAGAGGGCGATGGCGAAGCACGTGGATTTCTTGAAGGAGTGTGGGTTCTCCTTACAGCAGGCGAAGAAAATGGTGGTGGGGTGCCCTCAGCTTCTGGCTTTGAACGTCGATGTAATGAAGCGGAGCTTCGATTACTGCAAGGCTGTAATGGCCAGGCCCTTGGAAGATTTGGTGGCTTTCCCCGCTTATTTCACTTACGGGCTCGAATCGACCGTCAAGCCGAGGCAGAAGATGGCATCGAGGAAAGGAGGGAAGTGCTCTCTGTCTTGGATGCTTAACTGTTCGGACGAGAAGTTCGAGGAACGAATGACTTATGACCTTATCGACATGGAAGAGATGGAGGTCGAAGCTTCGTTCGATATGAATTCGTTGATGGGGCCCAGAGATGAAGGCTCGGATTCAGAATACGAAGATGACAGCGATGGCGACGATGAATATGCTTGAACTTTGCACTCGAGAGTATCGTTATCGAGACAAGAAGATTACAGAGGACCTTTCTCTGTTAATTTTTGTTTAAGGTTATGATTCTTAAAAGTTTTGATTTGTATGGAATTCTTAACTTGGTAAGATTGAATTTCGATATCGTTATGCTTGGAAAGGGTAAGGTTTCTATATCGTTTTAATTGAAGCCTGCTCTATAAGTTCGAAAAACAAATTTATGTTATGAAATTATTCTAAAATATTAAGTATTATATTAAAAATGATTATTATATAAATAATAGAGTGGAAATTAGAGAGATAAATAACTTTTTTTTTTTTTTGTCTTTTTTACCAAACACAAATCACATATATATAGATAAATCAACCTTGACCTTGTTCTCTTGTTAAGGTACTGCATTCTAGCAAAATCCTATGTAACTAATATGCGATTTGTTATCAACTATCTCTTGTTTCTTCTTTTACAGGTCATGACAGTAATTGATAATATATTTCTTCTGCTAACTCGGTCTTTGATTATTCTTATTCATTTGCTTGGCTTCACTTTTTTACTACAGCCACAGTGGCTGCATCTATTGCAGATATCGATTATTGCAAAATAGAAGAGGGCGTTGAGGAACGTGGACTGTGCCTTTTCTGAGCAATTGCCTCTCTTCGCCATGGATTCAAGTTCCTCAATTCTCTAACGATGCCTTCAATCTCAAGGTGTTACAGAAAATCATATGTACTGCACACCTATAACTATTTCTTTGTCTTAATTCAGGCATGCAAATTCTCTCGCCACATATGTGAGGAACGCACTTACAGCATGCAAATGGGCTTCTTATTTGCACATTGTATGGCCTTACCAATCCTGAGGTCAGATTGGATTTCTCTCTCAGGTTTTGTAAACGTTTTTTAAAGATTCTTTATTTAACAAGGATTGCCATGCGTGGCCAGTTTCTCGGTAGTAAAATGGGTCCCACGGTATCGGTCAACTTTTTTTTTTTTTTTTATTTTGAGCCGAAGTTCAAATGCATTAAAGGTAAAAAAATGGATAATATTCAAGCGTTTAAGATAAACCATCAGATCGCACTAACCAGCTACCGGTTAACAACAAAAAATCTACCAAGTTATGTGCCATAAACGGCGAAGCGCTCTAACTGTACAGTCAGTATGCCCTAAATCCAATGCACAAAGCCTATCTACAGCTACACAAATCGCATCATCAACCAATCTTTGAGGTTTCCTCGATAAACCCTCAAGCCAACGTCGATTTTGCTCAATCCAAATATAGTAAATGATCGATGCCAAAAGTTGACAACATGCTTTCCTCGCCAAGTTCTAGCTGCCCAAACAACAATATATTGCCACTGACGATGTGGCCATTGGAAGCGAGTGCGAGAATGTAAAAACTGAAGACATGTAGTCGAGTAAGTACAATCAAAGAACAAATTATTTGTGGTCTCGAGTCGAGGGCACCAGAATCACAAAGAAGGCATGATGTGGTTCCGACCCTCTCCGCAATCCATATCCTATCTCGAATGGCAAGCCAAACCGAATGTGATGAAAACCGCCCATTGGATGAACCTCTCCATAGGATGGTGTCATCCTCACTTGGGAACACATTGGGGAGCCGCGGTGCAATTTCCAAGTACTCGTGAGAAGTGGTGGCGGGCCACCTCCATCCCGTGTCATGTATAACACTACTAAGCCGAGCATCAAATGGAATTCCCATGACTAGCGGTCCTCGGGGATATTTATCAAGAAGGGGAGTACCATCTAACCACGGGTATGTCCAAAGCCATAACCCCGACCATCTTCGATCCGAAAAGATATGAAAGGATGTATTTTGTTGCGAAGCTTAATGATTTACTTCCAACTCCAAGACGATTGTGTCAAAAGTGGGTCACACTCGATATTGACTTTCGATTAAGGCGAGTGTGAAGTATCCATGATACCCAAACTGAATTAGGATCGCATGTAAACAAACTCCACAAATGGCGCATCATTAGAGCTTTGTTGACAGTCGTAATAGACTTAGTCCCCAACCGTCCCTCACTCACAGGCAAGCAAACAACCTCCCATGCCACTTTTGAACTAGAACCATGCCAAAGATACTTGCGAAAACGTTTTTCAATTTCTTGCACAACTCTCTTAGGTAAAATAAAAACGCTGGACCAATATATGTGAAGCACAGAGAGTACAGATTTGATCATTTGCACCCTTCCCGCATAAGATAGGGGGTGAAGCTATAATCCCAATCTAGCATCCATCCTTTGAAGGTGAGGATGACAGTCACCTATCGAGAGCTTAGAAGAGATAAGAGGAACTCCCAAATAACGAATACGAAAGTGTCCAATTTGGTAGCCCATAAGTTCCTTAATCTCTTCCATTAGTGGTTCGGCCATTACCGAAACAAATAAATGACTTTTCTGGAGATTTGCATGTAAACCCGAGAGATGACCAAACAACTGAAGAACCTCCTTAATAGTCGAGATTGAATGAAGATTAGCATGACAAAACATAAGGAGGTCGTCGGCAAAAGTAAGCATAAAGGTCCTTGTCTTCAAGCAGCGGCAATGAAAAAGGAAGTATGGATTGGCTTGGATCTTCGTCATTAGAATACCATGGAGAATTTCCATCACAAGAGTAAAGAGATAGGGGGAGATAGGATCCCCTTGTCTGACTGAGACCACGAGCTCCAAGAAAGAAACCCTCGGCACGCCCATTAATGTTAACCGAGAAGTATGTCGTAGTCATATAGTTACGAATCCAACCTTTGTTTCTTTGTCTTCAACTGCCTCTGATGCGTTTCCTTTGTTCTCCTCACTTAGACAAGATGTTTTTGTAATCCCGGCGCATGCGCAAAGTTTCTTGGTTTGTCTCATTTGGATCTGCTTTCTAACATTGAGGTGATTCTCTAATCATGTAAAAACAATATTCATAAACAATTTTAACAATCCATACATGATTTAATATGGGACACGTGTGAAATTTTCGTTATAATTGACGTTTATCGTGACGAAAGGACCAAATTAGTCCAAAATCGATAACATTTGGGACTAAATTGGTTCAGGCGAAACATCGGGGATTAAATTAGTCCATAGAGTAAACATTGGGGATCATTCTGGATTTTATCCCTCATAAAATGTAATAATTTTCCCTTGTTATTTCTATTCAGAGGTTTCTAAGGTTCATTGAGAGCTCGTTTGTATCCACGCAGCCTGCTGAGCCCATTGCTCCAAAACTTCGAAGTCCTTTAATGGAAGGTGTTACAATCGGTCATTTTGTCTGAAAATTTAGCCGGTGTTCTTGGCAATAAATTGATTATCCTTATTATCGCAGGGAATATTGTAAGATCATCTCCAACCGAAAAACTCATTCTCAAACTTAAAATGCAGTAATTCTTCTACAACCATTAAACTCATTCTCAAACTCAAAAGAATATTCTCATAATATTCACTTCCATACCAATTTCCACAACTTTTCAATACCACCCACATATTTTATAAATTTAAAAATTATACCAGGATATTATTTTAAATTCGATGAAAAATATTAAATAAAATGAATAATAATATTTTATTTGTACATATTTTAATAAAATTCAATTAAGAAAATATCTAATAAAATTAACTATAAGCTAATAATACGAACATGAAAAAATTTAGGAGTTGATTTAGATAAAAAGTGATTAGTATGACATTTTCTCCGTTAACAAAGACCAATTATTATTTAAATAATTTATTGTTGTCGCTTAATATTGACTAAAAAGAACTAAAAATGATGCATTGTTGTTCCAAATGGTCAAATGTCAGTGCCAATACGTAACGTACCTAACAAAGAAGCACTGGTCCTTGGGGAAAAAAAGAATATGAAACAAATAATGAGACAATAAAAAATTCAAAATATTATGCGTGGTCGAGAATACTAGCTTTAAACAAGTTAAAGGACTTGTATGAAATTTTTAAAGATCAAACAGCATATTTTCGGTCCAAACGCAAATTTGCGATTTAATGAGGAGAGAGAAACCATCAAACTCATTTTAGGTTTGCTTTTTAGATTCCATTGGAGTAAATTTACTCCATTTTTTTGGGTTTTACAGTTCTATTGGAGATGGTCTAAGAGACGCTACAAGATGCTATGTGAAATCGATCACTGTTTTTCCAATAAAATCCTGTGCAGGCTTCAATGTAGATCCCTCTAAATAGTACTGGTAATACCTTCGACCTTATCATGTATCTACGTATTTATTTATTTTTTCTCCCGCAAGCTATAATTTTCATTACGCCGTAAAATATTTTAGGATTATTGCACGACATAGAATGGCTTCTCAAGAGCTTGACGGGGTTAATTTTGACCCAGAAGAAGGTGAGCTCATCTGATATGCTCACAATTACATGAAAATCCATTATCTTGTGATAACATTAATCTTTTCTATTTTTATTTCCAGGTTCCAGAATTGGCTTTCATTACAACATCGATCGATCTCTATATGGGACTACTCTACGTAAATTCGCCACGTTCCAAATAAACGCTGCAGATTGATCTCAAATCAAATCCACTACATAACAATGAGACGCAAGTGGTGAAAATTTATTCTCAAAGGTAAATTGTTTACCATCAGTCTTACCAACCTATCATATTTTGGTTCATTTTCCTAGAATGAACATGGAATTTGACGTTCAAGGATACCGAAGCGAAGTGGACGGGTGGTTTACCAATGCCATCGGTCGACCTTGCAAGCTTGTAAGACGTTTCGGTTCTCAAAATCACATTTGCTCGGATAGGACTAACGGGACTTGTCGAGATGTTGAAACCCCATTGAACTTTGTCAACGAAGCTCAGTTCTTGCTAATATCCGAGGAAAGTGTGGTCGATGTGAACCGTCGATTGAAATCAAGTACGTCCCATTTTCTTATCATGAAAAAAAAAACCCTCCATTTTCATGCAGTGACACATTTAGTATTGGATTCATATAGTTCGTTTTTTTTTTCCCTTTTTTAGTTTCGAGCAGAGTTGCAGATATGCAACGCCCGAGAAGTGGGCTCAAACAATCAAGGATCTGTTCCATTTCCAAATAGCGCCTCAAACACAGATACTATTCAGCCCCCTTCGTGGCGTGAGAACACTATCAGTCAAATGGAAACTCAGTTTCCTAATTACATGTTGAATTTGGGCTTTGGGCCCAAAATGGGTATTAACCCAATAACTAATAGCTTAAACCGATTTAATTAAATCGAGAAGCCGTCTTTGGTCGAAACCCAAAATTGATAAAAAATTCATATTCTACGTTTCGAGGGGAATCTATCGATTAATAATTGGCTCCAAACCGATATCGGGTGAATGAGAAATTAATTTTCGAAGTTGGCCCAATAAAGAGATAGAAAAATCAAACCAAGTATATGAAAGGAGAATTTGTCCCACATTGGTTAATCTATCTCATTTTCACTTGTATATATATAGTTGCCTTGTGAAGGTTTATTCAAAAAGGCTTGCCTAGTGAATGAGTTTGAATGAGTTTAAATGGGTTTAAATGGGATTAAGAAAATTAGGTGGGTTTTGACCCAAATGATAGCCCAGCTGCGAGGAGGTGCCTCGCACCGACGAGCACCGAGCCGGGCCGAGCCAAGTGCGCAATGGGCGCTTTGTAGGCGCACTTTGCACTTTTCTCCAATGAGGCGGCGGCGATGGTGATGTCACCGATGACGTGGCGGTCCGGGTGACGTGTCAGGTGACACGTGTACAAGTGAAGATGAGGTGGCGCTGCGACCTTTGAGGTACTATAAATAGACCCCCTGGATGTTTGGAAAGTCATTCATTCACACCACATAATTCCAAGCACTGCATACTCCCAGTCTCCTGTTTCCCGAGCAAGAAAGTTGCGAGTTCCGATTAAGATTCGCCGCAAAACTCGAGTCGTTGTGCTGCGATAACGAGTTAGAAGTCGTTGTATCTTGGGGACGATCGCCGTAAACCCGAGAGCACGTAAATATCGGGGCGATATCGTCTTACGGACAGCGTATACAATACGCGCCTCAACTTACCGCTCAGACGAAATTCTGACAAAGCTCCAGCCACCGACCAGACGTATCACCGAAATCAACAATCGTAAGACGATATCTTGTTCGTGATCTGATCGATGGCAACCAACGCAGCAACGATTCCTGCCAGCAACCACGCCGAACGTCCTGCCAAGTTCAACGGGACGGAGTTCAAACGTTGGCAGCAGAAGATGATGTTTCTACCTGACGACGCTCCACCTGGTCAGATTCCTGAAGGAGACCACCCCTACGGTGACAGAAGTCGCCCCATTATCTGAGGGTGAAAACCCTGACGACGCAGACTATGATGCTCGTGTCGCTCAATCTGAGCAAGAAAATGCTGCGTTAGACGCATGGAATCATAATGATTTCATGTGCCACAATTATATTCTGAATGCCCTCGACGACTCCCTATATAACGTCTATGCAGTGGCTATGACTGCGAAAGAGTTGTGGGAATCGTTGGACAAGAAGTATAAGACCGATGATGCTGGACTGAAAAAGTTCATCGTCGCAAAATTCTTGGACTTTAAGATGACCGACTCTAAGCCGGTGCTGGATCAAGTCCGTGATCTGCAGCTGATTATCCACGATATTCATGCTGAAAATATGCAGATCAGCGAAACCTTCCAGGTAGCTGCGATTATCGAGAAGCTGCCGCCTCTGTGGAAGGATTTCAAGAATTACCTCAAGCACAAACGAAAGGAGATGGGGCTTGAGGACCTGATTGTGCGGCTTCGAATCGAGGAAGATAACCGAAAGAACGAAGCCAAGAACAAGAGGGGAAGCATGAAGGCAGGAGCCAACTTGGCCGAGCCAAATTTTGGCAATAAGCGGAAAAGGCCGGGTCCGCCGCCGCAAAAGAAGCAAGACCCGAATTCCAAAAGAATTAAGGGCAATTGTTATAATTGCGACAAACATGGACATATGACCAAGGATTGTCGTAAGAAGAAGAGAGTTAATAAGACTCGGGCGCATCTGACTGAAGAGAAGCAGCTGGCGACGGAAATGTCGGAACTAGACCTGACTGCAGTCGTGTACGAGGCAAACGTCATGGACAACCCGAACTCCTGGTACATCGACAGCGGAGCAATGCGCCACATCTGCTCCGACAAAGAAATGTTCTCCACCTACACGCCAAATTGGGGTAGGATGCTCTATATGGGGAACGCGGCGACGTCCAATATCGTAGGATTGAGAAGGGTGGTGCTGAAGATGACCAGGGAAGGAGATGACGCTTGTGGACGTGCTGCATGTTCCAGACATCCGCAGGAATCTGGTGTCCGACGCTCTGCTTAGTAACGCTGGATTTAGACAAGTGTTTGAGGCTGGCAAATATGTACTGACAAAAAATTGTCATTTTATAGGCAAGGGTTACCTCGAGAAGGGCCTTTTTAAATTATCTGTAATGCCTGTAAAACGCGAGGTTAAGCTCGCTGATAATAATAAAGTCATGTAGATTAGGACACGTGAGTTTAAACAAACTGAAAAAGCTAATAAGTTTAAACCTAATTCCACAAATGGATATCGATTCACAACACAAGTGTGAAGTCTGCGTTGAAGCAAAGATGGTCAATGCACCATTTTTCTCTGTCGAGAGAAATAGTTCACCACTAGAATTGATCCATACTGATATATGCGATCTGAAATTCGTGCAATCTAGAGGTGGAAAGAAATATTTTATTACGTTTATCGACGACTGCACGAAGTACTGTCACGTATATCTTTTAAGTGGTAAAGACGAAGCGCTTGATGCCTTCAAAAGATATAAGAGTGAAGTTGAGAATCAACTTAACTCTAAGATTAAAATAATAAAAAGTGACAGAGGAGGAGAATACGTGGTACCGTTTGAGAAATTTTGCCAAGAACATGGTATTATTCATCAAACGACGGCGCCATATTCACCCCAATCAAACGGCGTCGCAGAACGCAAAAACAGAACTCTCAAATAGATGATGAATGCGATGTTAATCAGCTCAGGGCTACCCCAGAACTTGTGGGAGGAGGCTATCCTTTCGGCAAATCGCATTCTAAATGTATTGCCACACAAAAGAGGGATAAAACACCGTAAGAACTATGTAAAGGCTGAAAACCATCCTATGGTTACCTGAGAGTGTGGGGGTGCCTAGCAAATGTCGAAGTACCTAAACCTAAGCAAGTTAAGATAGGACCCAAAACTGTAGATTGCATTTTCATCGGATATGCAAATAATAGTACTGCTTACAGATTTCTAGTGCACAAATCAGAAATCCCTGACATGAATGTCGGGATGATAATAGAGTCAAGGAATGCAGTATTCCTTGAAGATAACTTCCCAAACAAGGAAAAAAGAAGTAAGCTCTGTAAAGAGAACTTACGATGCCATTGAAAGTTCATCCCAAGACGTGGAGGAACCAATGCAAAGTAAACGAAAAAAGGTGGTCAAATCATTTGGGCCCGACTTCCTAACATACATGTTAGATGATGAACCTCGGACACTGCAGGAAGCTCTGTCGAGTCCAGAAGCACCATTATGGAAAGAAGCTGTGAACAGCGAGATTGAATCCATAATGCAGAACCACACTTAGGAGTTGGTAGATCTCCCAAAAGGTTGTAAACCTTTAGGATGTAAATGGGTCCTTAAAAGGAAGCTCAAAACTGATGGGACTATCGAGAAATATAAGGCTCGATTAGTTGTCAAAGGGTTTAACCAAAAGGAAGGATACGATTTCTTCGATACCTATTCACCTGTAACAAGGATTACGTCCATTCGAGTTCTCGTTGCTATTGCAGCATTGCATGATCTCGAGATACACCAAATGGATGTGAAAACAGCTTTCCTGAACGGGGAACTGGAGGAAGAAATCTATATGAAACAGCCCGAAGGGTTCATTGCACCCGGGCAAGAGAATAAAGTATGCCGACTCGTGAAGTCGCTTTACGGGCTTAAACAAGCACCGAAGCAGTGGCTTGAAAAATTCGATATGACTATGCTATCGAATGGGTTCAAAATCAACGAGTGTGACAAATGTGTTTACATTAAGGGCACACCTGATGAATTCGTAATTGTCTGTCTTTATGTAGATGACATGTTAATCACGGGAAACAATCAGAAAATGATTGTAAACACGAAGAACATGTTGAAAAGTCATTTCAGTATGAAAGATATGGGTTTGGCTGGTGTTATACTAGGGATAAACATCTTTAAGACACCCGAAGGAATTATGCTGACACAATCTCATTATGTTGAGAACGTGTTAAAGAAATTTAATGCCTTCGATGATCCTCCGGCTAAGACTCCTTTAGATCTAAATCTACACCTGACCAAAAACAAAAGAGAACCCATATCACAGCAAGAATATGCTCGAGTGATTGGCAGTCTAATGTACCTATCAAACTGCACTCGAACTGATATAGCATATTCAATCAGTAAACTCAGCAGGTTTACGAGTAATCATGGGAGTAATCATTGGATAGCCTTGAGAATGGTGCTCAGATATCTGAAGCACACTATTAATCATGGCATACTCTACTCGAGATATCCAGCAGTTCTTGAAGGGTACTGTGATGCTAACTGGATATCCGACAGCAAAGACTCCAAATCCACGAGTGGTTATGTGTTTACCATCGGTGGAGGAGCAATATCGTGGAAATCTTCCAAACAAACCTGCATAGCTCGATCCACGATGGAATCAGAGTTTATTGCGCTGGATAAGGCCGGCTAAGAAGCCGAGTGGCTTAGAAATTTCCTGGAAGATATTCCCCGTTGGAGTAAACTTGTGCCACCAATAATGATACATTGCGATAGCATGACAGCAATTGGCAGGGCACAGAGTAGCATGTATAACGATAAGTCTCGACATATTCGTCGGAGACACAATACCGTAAGACAACTGATCTCTAACGGAATCATCTCTATTGACTATGTGAAGTCTAAAGAGAACATATCAGATCCTTTGACGAAAGGCATCGCTAGAGATCAACTATATGACGCGGTAAGGGGAATGGGGCTTAAATCCCACACACCTAAGAACAGGCTCGGTGGTAACTCAACCATGATGAGTGGAGATCCCACAAACTTGGTTCAATGAGACAACTAAGCTGAGAATGGTTCAGTAGCATACTTGGAATATCTCTAAGAAGCTCATTTCCGTAAGCCGTCCAAGTAATTTCCCGATGACGTGTGGTAAAGGGTAAGCATTTATGCTTTGGCTATTCCAAAGTTGGTGGAGTATTTCGGGCTACTCCAGAATTCAGTCCTAATAGTCGATCACCTATATAAGTGAGAAATGGGACCGCTTCAATAGTAACACTTATGAATCCGAGATATGTTCCACGGTCGAAATGGACACAACGTGAAAATCGAAAGGAATTAGATTCGTCATTGTGTGTATGCTGTTGACTTGGTTTACACAAAAAGCCGCCAGTTCAAGACATCATGTTCACTGAGCAGCGAGTAAATCCGATAGAATTTCACTAGGGAAGGTTCAAATCCACAAGCTACCTATCTCGATGCAATGATGGATCGTCGGGACTTTCTTACTAGAGTCAGCATGCATTTGCATTAATTTCCATTCATGTGGGGGATTGTTGAATTTGGACTTTGGGCCCAAAATGGGTATTAACCCAATAACTAATAGCTTAAACCGATTTAATTAAATCGAGAAGCCGTCTTTGGTCGAAACCCAAAATTGATGAAAGATTCATATTATACGTTTCGAGGGGAATCTATCGATTAATAATTGGTTCAAAACCGATATCGGGTGAATGAGAAATTAATTTTCGAAGTTGTCCCAATAAAGAGATAGAAAAATCAAACCAAGTATATGAAAGGGGAATTTGTCCCACATTGGTTAATCTATCTCATTTTCACTTGTATATATATAGTTGCCTTGTGAAGGTTTATTCAAAAATGCTTGCCTAGTGAATGGGTTTGAATGGGTTTAAATGAGTTTAAATGGTATTAAAAAAATTAGGTGGGTTTTGAGCCAAATGATAGCCCGGGTGCGAGGAGGTGCCTCGCACCGACGAGCACCGAGCCCGCGCCCGCGCCCGACACCGAGCCGTGCCAAGTGCGCAATGGGCGCTTTGTAGGCGCACTTTGCACGAAGCATCGAAACGAGGAGATTTGAGGAGCCCGGAATTTTTCTCCGATGAGGCGGCGGCGATGGTGATGTCACCGATGACGTGGCGGTCCGGGTGACGTGTCAGGTGACACGTGTACAAGTGAAGATGAGGTGGCACTGCGTAAGCGCTGATTGGGCAGCCCAGCTGAGGTGGGTCAAACTTGGACTGTCGGTGGGACGAGTCGGGCCTGTCGGTGGTCGAATCGGGCCGTCGGTGGGACGAGTTGGGCCTGTCGGAGGTCGAATCGGACCGTCGGTAGGTTGAATCTTGTAATTAATGGAGTAGTCCAGAAGTTGTGATCTTTCGCATTCTGACCCCTGGACTGAAAAGTCAAAATGACAAAAGCAGTCCAGCAAGACTATAAATAGACCCCCTGGATGTTTGGATATTCGTTCATTCACACCACATAATTCCAAGCACTGCATACTCCCAGTCCCCTATTTCCCGAGCAAGAAAGTTGCGAGTTCCGATTAAGATTCGCCGCAAAACTCGAGTCGTTGTGCTGTGATAACGAGTTAGAAGTCGTTGTATCTTGGGGACGATCGCCGTAAACCCGAGAGCACGTGAATATCGGGGCGATATCGTCTTACGGACAGCGTATACAATACGCGCCTCGACTTACCGCTCAGACGGAATTCTGACAAAGCTCCAGCCACCGACAGACGTATCACCGGAATCAACATTACATGCGTGTGACCAACGACGATACAAGTGTTAATCCCGTCATTACAGCTAGTAATGACTCCGCCCCGACTTTTGGCGGGTGGGACCGTGGAGAATCCAGCTCGGGTGGATTCAACCTACTACAAGACGAATCTCATAATGTAATCTCAAAATCAAGACTTGGGTGGTCCTCATCTTCTTCGTCAGAAACTTGTTTTTTCGAACCACAGAGCTATTACGGCTCTAACCGTGGCTCGTTAAACATACCCCGAGACCATGGGCATGTAAGGGAAGGTGACGGCAGCAAAAGGCACGTTCTTGGTGCTGTGCTACCTCATAATATCTATAAGCATGGCCATTACGAAATCGAACAGCTTCCTAGTTTTTATCCATCTTCTTCAAGTAATCTGGGAAATTGTAATAATCTCGTGGAGTAGTCTCCGTCAAAATACATTGTATCTTTGAGACATTTGTTTATATTTGCACAGTTCTATCTTAGAGCAAGTATTTTATATTGAAAAAAAAAAAAACTACAGAATATGGACAGTAGAATTAGCAGCAAATTAAAGTTAGAATATAAAGCAAAAAGTTTGGCCTGAGGTTTGTAAATTCGACCAAATATACGAATCGGTTTAATTCTATTGGATTGGATGTATGTTTAGAATTATTATGTATTTCTTTTGTTATTTATCTTTCGGGTTAATTTTCTCATGTTATTGCTGGGCTCAGAACATATAGATAGCCATAGCATGGAGTCTTACTATTACATTAGTTGATGCATCTCAGCTAATAATTATAGAATAAGTCTGTCCAAAACTATATTTTTATCACACAAGTGGGTGTCATTAAACTAAAGCAGCTTTCAACCTCAATAATTTTGGTATATTTTTACTACGCCATTAGATTCGAAATTATGTGTCAATTCTTAACTCCTAGTGGTGTGACGCATGTGGTATGAAAGTCATCGAGGCCTAAACAAACCCAGATGTTCGTGAATTGAGGTGATGAACAATTGTTACTAAATTAACAACATGTGTTACTACGTCATGCTTTAACAGTACTATCATGGTGCAACCTCATTTTTAGATACAATCATGTCAATGACCTTCATTTTTAGCTCATGGTGCAACCTCACCATGAACTTCACATTATTATCAATAAACAATGTTATTTTTGTGTTGTTAAGTGTATCTCAACGAGACGGAGCTATTATCGACACCTGAAAAACGATGGGTCACTTGCAATAGGAGCTCAAGTAAAGAGAATGTTTCTCTTACCTTCAACAAAAAAAATTCGTTTTTATGTTGGCAAAGTGCAAGAATGGATTCGTGTATGGTTGACATAGTGGGGACCATGGGCATTGAATTCTTTGATGTTACTGACATTAAAGACAATCAATGGAGAAGAAATATGCTTTTTGTCTTGTTGAAATGGGGTTTGGAGGGAAGTGGGGCATTTTTTTTCGTTTTGGCGGGATGTTGTAACATTTCCAGGTTTTGTTACTATTATGTGTTTTTCTGTTACTAGATTACTTAGATGTGTTATTATGTGGTCGCTAAAATTTTGGGCGGAAAAAACATAATGAGTTGAAATTTGGGCGGGAGGGTCCAATTAAAATCAAACATACTTTATGTGTTACCAGTTATGTGTGTATGTGTTACCAATTACATGTTTATGTGTTACCATAACTATTAGAGTTTGTGGATTATGGTAGATGGGTTAAGGTTTAATTTGTAGGATCAAGGGTTTAAGATTTTCACATTATGGTCTATGTAACATGGTTTATGGTATAAACCATATTTTAATTTATATTTTATGGTTTAAGATTTAGAAATTAGAGTTTAATATTTAGGGTATATGATTTAGGATTTACGTTTAAAATTAATTGAAGATGCCATTAATTTTGTGAATCAGTTATGTTAGTTCGATCATGTGGATCGTAATAAACAACTAATATTTCACATCCACAACGTTTTCATGTAAGTAGGATTAACTTCATATAAGTATGATCAACTTTTCAAGAAGAGGAGTACTATGATTTCTTACTATTAACTTCAACTTCTACAATTCCAACATAGTATCCACGAAATTTTTTGTAAACTAATATATTTTTCTTTGAAACTTCGTAAAGTCGTATATTTTAGTGAATGTAGAGTTTTTACAATAAAAAATGTTAAATCATAACACAAATTAATTACATATTAAACTGTTACTGTGACTATCCAATTGCGTTACTCATACTGGAGCAGCTTGTTATCTACATATCAACTTGTGTTTTTATCTTTAATTCATATGTTACTGATCATTATTAAACTGTTATTTTCACAAATCAATAAAGAACAGACAACATGTTACCAGAATCAAGCATACATTATCATCACTGAATCGAAATTTTTTTCAAAAATTGCACCATACACATAAACCTCCATAAACTAGCACATAAACATACCATCAATCGTATATACAGCCTACACAAAACACATTGTACTCTCGGATACACACAGCCTACACTAAATACAGCCTACACAGCCTTCTCTCCCTCGGCCTTCAACTTTTTTGCCTTCTCCGTCGCTGCAACCTTCGATTTGGGGGGCCATTGTCATCGTCGATTGCAGAGGTTTCTTTCCCAAAAATTGTTGGCTGAGACCATTTTTTTGTTACCAATCGAGCCCTAACTATTATATTTAATGAATGTGTAAAATCGTTATTTCTTTTGCATATTGTGATAGTCAGGTACTGTGTTTATTATTTCATGAGAAATTGAGGTCGATTTAACCTTAATAGCACGAAAACATCGAGATTTCAACATATTTCAATGGTTTTTGGGTGTCGGAATCGCTTATCAACAAATTGAGGTCGATTTATTTCAGTTTTTATACTGTATAAAGAATTGTTATTGAAAATTAAACAATTGTTACCGGTGTGTAATGTTAAGTTACTTATTAATTATTACTGTTATTTTTTTCTTAACATCTATTACTTACATTGCATGAAATGTTACCCAGTTACCGTGTTAATTAACAAAATTTTCAATATTGCGTCGCGTCAAAATTCTTCACGATTTCGTTCTTAAACTCAATAATTATCGTTCATTACTAAGACCCATTATCAAATTCACTCAATTTTGTCTTAATCGGCCATTAAAATCGACGTCTGATCCATTTATAATGAGATTTTTCGAAGTGGAATTTCAAGAATTATTTTATCTTAAACTATTAAATTATTCGTTTATTATAACTACCCATGAGAAATCGAAGTCGATTCCATCTTATTTGCACTTTAACAACGATATTTCAGTCGATTTTGTAATCCTAAAAGCAACGAAAATCGAACGGAAGGGACGATGGCACATGCGTGTAATTTCTGCAAATGTGAAGAATATAAATAAATCTGTCCAAAAATAATGTTTAATTAATTCCTCCATTTTGCTGAAATAAGAACGCAACTTCAATAAATTATGCTCAACTTGTGAACACAACTGTCATTAAAGTAAAAGCAACTTTCGAATTCGACCTCAAAGTCAAAGAAGGCGTTCGTTGTTATTACATATTATCCCATCCCCATTAAAAACATATTTCCGTCCGTACAAAAACAACATTTTCATCGCTCAGATTTGCATTTTCTTGCTCTGTCATTGCTCACTCCAAAGATCAGTTGATACCAAACAAAGTGCTGCTGCATTATACCGATCGAAGAAGCCTTTCATTTCTTCGAATTAATGGCGACATCTTATGCAGCTTTTACTTCTCTCATGCATCTCATATCAGATCTCCATGAACATCCTTACCCTCCCATCAAGCTCGGCCAAGAACTCGTCGACTCTCTCAATTCGAAGATCTCTTTCTTTCAGAGGTTCCTCGAAGATCACCACACCTCCGTCGACCTCGACTTGGAGCTTCGAATGGCTGATGCAGCATATGCTGCGGAAGACATCATCGATACTCACATAGCGGATGAAAATTTCGATCAAGTTGACTTCAAAAGAAGTCTTCAAAAGGCGATACAAAGCATGGATCTCCTCGAGAAAGAAGTGACGGAGATTAATTGGAATACTGAGAAGAAGAAAAGTAGTCAAGGCAGCGACCGACCTACACGACGACCTGCTGCTAATAATTCTGATGGTGAGAACAACATCATGGTGGTCGGTATGGAAGACCTAACAACCGAAATCGTGGACAAGCTCACTCTGCCTCATCATAGCGGTTCCGGCCGTAAGATTGTCTCAATAACAGGTATGGGCGGAATCGGTAAGACAATGCTTGCTGGTAAGGTTTATGACCATAAATGTATTAGGGACTACTTTCATGTTCTTGCTTGGGCTACGATATCAAAGGACTACAACATACGTGAAAGTTTAATAGAACTTGTTCATTGTCTAGATAAGAAACAGAGCAAGGAAAGTTTGAGAGGAGAGGAAGAGCATGTTTTGAGTGAAAGATTGCACAAGGGTTTATTCGGGAAAAGGTATCTAGTTATAGTAGACGACATATGGGATGTCGAGGCGTGGGATAGACTGCGATCCTTCTTTCCCGCTAGCCATGGTAGCGGAATAGTCATAACCACTAGAGAATCAAAATTCGCTTCAATGAGCTCACATACTTTCGCCGTAGGTTTGTTAGACAAGAGAAAAACTTGGGATTTATTTTGCAAAACCGTATTCGGACAGGGTGATTGCCCTCACGAACTGCAGGACGTTGGCAAGGAGATATCGGACAACTGTAGAGGACTTCCTCTTTCGGTTGTTGTGATTGGAGGCCATCTAGCAAGGTCACCCCGAACGCAAGAATATTGGAAATATGTAGCAGAAAATTTAAGTTCCACTCTGAGTTCAGTTGACGATGCAATTTGCGTGAAGATATTATCATTAAGCTATATTCATCTACCCGTGCATTTGAAGCCTTGTTTCCTTTACATGGGAATTTTTCCCGAAGATGAAGAGATTGATGTTGAGAAACTCATACGGCTATGGGTGGCTGAAGGATTTCTAAAACCAATTTGTGGCAAAAGCCTAGAAGAGGCTGCACGAGAATATATACGTGACCTCGTCGCTAGGAATCTCATTTTAGTTTCTGAGTCGTCTCAAAGTGGAGAAGTAGTGGAATTCAAGGTCCACGATCTTTTGAGGGATTTAAGCTTAAAAGAAGCCATAGAGAAGAAGTTTCTTTGCATCGTGCGGAAGCAGCATGATCTAGAAGTGTCAAAGAAGGAAAGACGAATAATCCTTTATCCAAGCTCAGACCATTGCTATTCCGACGACGCCACTGTCCAGAAATCATTGCGTACTTTGATACTTTACGATATATTATTACCTTCTTCTTCCGTTTACAGTAAGTCGTTAAGAGTTTTGGCTTCAGCTCGGTATTTGGACATTAGTATAGATGACATGGTACAAGTTGCTTCGCAACATGTTAACTTGTGCTGCCTTCACTTCTCATCATCTATATTCGATATAAATGTTACCTTTCCTTCATCAATTATTTCGATCTGGAATCTCCAGTCTCTATACTTAGAAGGTTGCAAAGGGGCTGAATTACCGAAAGAAATCTGGAAAATATCTCAACTTAGACATATCTACATACACGGGAGAATCATTCTCTCGGATCCTCCTCCAAGTGAAAGCAGCGACGTTGATATCTTGAAGAACCTTCAGTCGGCTGAGTGTATACTAAATTTGAGTTTTAGTGAAGATTTGGTCAAAAGAATTCCCAACGTCAGGAGACTGACTGTTTTTTATGATGATAAAGTCGGAGGGTTCAGTGAGGGGGTGTATGCTCTGGACAACATCGCCCTTCTTGAAAAGCTTGAATGGCTTGGTTGCTGGTTGCACCACGTGAGTTCCGTGGCACGACGAAACGAAATGTTGTCGAGTATTACTTTCCTGCATTCACTCAAGTGCTTGGATGTTAGCGGCCTTCGTTTGGATGACGACGTAACGATGACTAAGATTGGCTCACTGCCACTGCTCGAACAACTAATTCTCTTCAAATGCAGCGGAAGCGGGTGGAGTCACGTCGAAGGACAATTTGTTAGTGTAAAATACTTGGAGATAGGGAGGTGTAAGGACCTCGAATGTTTTACGGCAGATTCCAACCATTTTCCTTGCCTCGAAGATCTGAGACTAATGTATATGGATAGGTTGAAGGAGATATCCCCAGATATCGGAGATATACAGACGCTCAGATGCATTCAATTGGATCACTGTCTGGACTCGGCCGTTGTGTGTGCTAAAGAAATGGCAGACTACCAAAAACACGAAATAGGGAATGAACAATTACAAATTAAGGTTACCTTGTTTAGCTCATCCAGTCTTCACGCAGAGAGCTTGATCGCCAGTAACTTTATTATTGTCGAATGATTTCCATTTCATTTCATATCTCAGTGGTGGGGTGGAGGGAGGATAATAGGACACCTTTTATGTAAGGATATGTAATGTAATGATATTATGAGCCCACAAAAGCACTTTGAATGAATTGATGGTCTGTTATTATTATTATTATTATTATTATTATTATTATTATTATTATTTTAAATTTTGGAGAAGGACCAATAAAGCACAAGAGGTACTGATAAAAAGATGAGTGAGGCGACTGAAGCTCGCTTGAGCATGAAGGAAGAGTCGAACTCAATTATGAATGCTTGAAATTGCGAGTCAGAGTTTTTTTTTTTTTTTTTTTTCCTTGAATTTTTTAGAATATTGCAATTTTTTGTAATAATAACACGTAATCTCACTGACATGGCACACCAACTGCACTAAATTATGCAACAACAACAGCTATGCTTTTTAAAAGTAAAAATGCTCTTTTTTTTTAACCTTTTTTTAATGCTTTTCCTCTTTGTGCAATTTAGCAAACTATAAGTATAAAGCCGTTCGTTATCTTCAAAAGATAATTAGAATCAAGCTACAATCTTACAAATGGCTATTAATAAAATATTAACAATAGGTCTTTTAAATATAATGAACATATAATCTTCATATTCTTCATTATAATAATATTATACTGAACACTTTACATATAGGGGACCTATTCTGGGAACTCGGAAAACTGTAAATTGCATATCTTAAACGAATAAACTATTTAAGAGAGAGGGATAGATAAAATGTTGGAAAAAAAAAACGAAAATAAAAATCCAAAATATGTGCTATAGAAGATACCCTTCGTCATGTGCTTCGACCAAAGGTAGTAAAGACGGCAGTATATTATTAGACGTCATAAGTTTTAATTTCATGTTGCTAATTTCTTATCTATTATTTATTACACGTGCACGGCAATAAATCAGGTTCATTCATTCATATATAGATATTATATATTTGCGTCATTTTTTTTTGTGTTAGTATGTGTTCGTTATTTCACTGTCGTTTTTAGACTATGGGTCCGTTGTGTCTTCATAATTGAGGTAGGTGTGGTCGTCAAAATGGGTTGAATATTCAATAATTTTCATGATTGCACGTCTTTTTCATAAGGTTGGAATTACGTATAAAAATTAAATAACACTTAATTATCTATTAGACGAAAGTGTTGACTTAGACGGAAACATATCAATATCACATTTATTTTTATAAAATATTTCATTTTATTTCAATTAGTTTGTGAGTTTTTTCAAGGAGCCTCATTGTCTCCCTCAATAATTGATATGTTGCCACTACAAAATAAAATGTTTTTTTTTATGTTTATTATTTTCCCAATCTCGAAATTTTATAAATTAACTATATTTTTTTCTCGTCAGATTAAAAAGGTGCTGACGAGATCGTGTTTGCTGGCCGGATGAGAACTAATTGCTTCATCCAAAGATTATTATTAAAAAAAGAAAAGAAAAGAAAAAAACGATGGCTAAAAGAAAAGTAAATTAATTAATAATTTTAAATAATTATGTACAATCACATACTCCAAAAAATATCTAAAAAGGCTAACTTCAATTAACATATAAGTCTAAGCACAACTACCAAAATTAGTTAAGGGTAATTTTCGGTTTAGCCCCCATAACATAGTTTAATTATGGATTGAGTCCATTTAGATAGTTTCAATTAGGCTCAATGACCTAAGTTTTGAATCTATTAGAATAAAGGACCCATCTCACCGTAAATGACATTTATATACTTCATATTTGCCAAAATTACACCCATATGTCACCGTCCCTTCCGTTCGATTTTCGTTGCTTTTAGGACTACAAAACCGAATGAATATCGTTGTTAAGGTGCAAATAAGATGGAATCGACTTCGATTTCTCATGAGTAGTTATAATAAACGAATAATTTAATAGTTTAAGATGAAATACTTCTTGAAATCCCACTTCGAAAATCTCATTATAAATTGATCAAATATCAATTTTAATGGCCGATTAAGACGAAGTTGAGTCAATTTGATAATGGATCTTAGTAATAAACGAGAATTATTGAGTGTAAGAACGAAATAGTGAAGAATTTTGACGCGACGCAATATTTAACTTTTGTTAATTCACACGGTAATTGGGTAACACTTCATGCAATGTAAGTAACAGATGTTAAGAAAAAAATAACAGTTATAATAAAGTAAATAACTAATCATTACACACCAGTAACAGTTGTTTAATTTTCAATAACAATTCTTTGTGCAGTATCAAAAACTGAAATAAATCGACCTCAATTTATTGATAACCGATGCCGACACCTAAAAACCATTGAAATATGCTGAAATCTCGATATTTTCGTGCTATTAAGGTTAAATCGACTTCAATTTCTCATGGTTTCGGTAAGGAGAAATCGGTAAAGGTGAGTCGGTTAATGCGAAGAAAGCGGCGAAGGTTTCGAAACAACTGACAGTGAAGGTGAAGGTTTCGAAACAACCGAAGGTTTCTAAGGAAGCGGCGAAGGTTTCGAAACAGCCGACGGTGAAGGTGAAGGTATTCGAGAATACCGGTGTTTTGTGTAGGCTGTATATACGACTGATGACAGGTTTATGTGCCAGTTTATGGAGGTTTATGTGATTCTGGTAATAGATTCTCTGTTTTTTATTGATTTGTGAAAATAACAGTTTAATAATGATCATTAACATCTGAATTAAAGATTAAAACACAAACTGATATGAAGATAACAAGCTTCTCCAGTACGCATAACACAATTACATAGTCACAGTAACCGTTTAATATGTAATTAATTTAGGTTATGATTTAACATTTTTTATTGTAAAAATGCTACATTCAGTAAAATATATAAATTTACGAAGTTTCAAAGAAAAATATATTAGTTTACAAAAAATTTCGTGGATGCTATGTTGGAATTATAAAAGTTGAATTTAATAATAAGAAAACATATTATTCATCTTCTTGAAAAGTTGATCATGCTTATATGAAGTTGATCCTACTTACATGAAAACGTTGTAGATGTGAAATATTAGTTGTTTATTACGATCCACATGGTCGAACTAACATAATTGATTCACGAAATTAAAGGCCTCTTCAATTAATTTTAAACGTTAACCCTACCATAAATATTAAACTCTAATTTCTAAATCTTAAACCATAAAATATAAATTAAAATATGGTTTATACCATAAACCATGTTACGTAGACCATAATGTGAAAATCTTAAACCATTGATCCTACAAATTTAACCTTAACTCGTCTACCCTAATCCACAAACTCTAATAGTTATGGTAATACATAACATGTAATTGGTAACACACACACATAACTGGTAATTCATAAAGTATGATTGATTTTAATTGAAATATTCTGCCCAAAATTCAACTCATTATGTTTTTTCCGCCCAAAATTTCAGCGATCACATAATAACACATCTAAGTAATCTAGTAACAGAAGAACACATAATAGTAACAGAACCTGAAAATGTTACAACATCCTGCCAAAACGAAAAAAAAACGCACCACTTCCCTCCAAACCCCATTTCAACAAGACAAAAATCATATTTCTTCTCCATTGATTGTCTTTAATGTCAGTAACCTCAAAGAATTCAATGTCCATGGTCTCACTATGTCAACCATATACGAATCCATTCTTGCACTTTGCCAACATAAAAATGAATTTTTTTTGTTGGAGGTAAGAGAAACATTCTCTTTACTTGAGCTCCTACTGCAAGTGACCTATCGTTTTTCAGGTGTCGATAGTAGCTCCATCTCGTTGAGATACAAATTAATTGTCAATATACTACAATCTACCAAACTATAATCAACTAGTACCATTAAAGCATGACATAGTAACACATGTTGTTAATTTAGTAACAGTTGTTCATCACCTCAATTCACGAACATCTGGGTTTGTTTAGGTCTCGATGCCTTTCATACCACATGCGTCACACCATTTACGATTTAGGAGTTGAGAATTGACACATAATTTCGAATCTAATGGCGTTGTAAAAATATACCCAAATTATTGGGTCGATCGTATTTCCGTGCAATTAAATGATGAACACCGGACGACGAAGCAAATTCGGTGCCGCACCGAGCTGCCCATACTATGGGTACTTCGAATTTATACATGTTAGCTGTAATCGTTGCCAAAATCGACTTTTTTCATCTTATTTTTGCGAATTAGAACCCTAAATATATCGATAAAATTCATTACAAATCTTACATCATGCGTCGTCAATACCACAATACATCATACCTTACACGTCGAAATTGGTTGGTTGATGGGCATTCGAAATTTCGGAGCTCGATTCAGTGTAAAAACCGGCTTCAGAAAATAAAAATTCTTTGTCGATAAAATTTTATTGCATCTTAGTAACACAAGATTGATGAAAAATAACAGTTTACTTTACGAAAGTAATAATATAATCTAGCTGAGTAACTGAAAACCGCCGTAAAATAACTCTGTATAGCACTTTATGAAGGGTATTTTCGTCAAAACCTACAATCCTTTAACTCTGACAAAAAGTAGTTCCTTAAAACGAATAAAAAAACTGAAAGGGGCAGAAAACTTAAAAATACTTATTATATGGCCTGAATGAAAATTGTTCCTTAGTTTTGAGATCATCATTGCAAAAGTAGGTTCTTTCACTCGGTAAGATTTCAGATTCCTCAGTATTTGGGATTCTGTTTGAGCCTTTTCTTTTTCCTTTTTTAATGGCCGGTTGTAATCAGGATTTGATTTTTTTATGTGTTATGGCATCAAAACTGCATTTTGTAATAAGCTGACTCGATTTCAGTTTCTGCCTTTCTCTGCTTCCTCATGATTTGTGCTTTGTTATTACTGATCAAGAACATCATTACATAAGATGCTCACCAGCTCCATTAGAGCATCTCTATTGCTTGCTTCCATGGATATTTCATGAGATTTGCATGGTTTATATTCATCAACAGGGCTAGTTAGTGGTGAAGAAATACTCAGACCCAATGTGTTAACTGTTAAGAGATGGTCCTTTAGTAGCCATCTTAATAGCTGCTGCTGATATTATTAGTTGGGATATTCATTTCAAGTGTTGTTTAAGATTATGGCCTCAAAGACTAGCAAGCCTAAGCCATTGATCCCCCGAAAATCCGAAGAACAAGATGGATTAACAGCAGTTGATAGATACTGTAAATTCTCATCCTAGTGTTCATAGTTTTCCAAATACACCTTGGGGCTAGGGATGGGAAGCTATACAAGCCGTCCGAGCTAGGGATGGTTCCTTGGGGCTGAGCCATTTTAGGCTTCTGAAGAGGTTGGGCTGTGGCGATATTGGAAGCGTCTATCTTGCGGAGCTGACGGGCACTAAGTGCTGCTTTGCAATGAAGGTCATGGACAATGCGTCCCTGGCTAGTCGTAAGAAGCTGCTCCGTGCTCAGACCGAGAGAGAGATCTTGCAGTCTTTGGACCATCCGTTCTTGCCCAGTCTATATGCCCATTTTGAGGCGGAGAAGTATTCTTGTCTGGTCATGGAGTTTTGTCCCAGCGGAGACTTGCATACCCTCAGACAGAGGCAGCCCGGGAAGTTTTTCTCTGGACAGGCCGTGAAGTAAGAGATTATGTTCTTACATAACACCTAAATAGCTGCATTCAACGATTTATTCGATGTAGATTTTACGTAGCAGAAGTACTACTCTCTCTTCGTCAAGACTCAAGGCGACCTTCACCTCCTCTTCGTCAACCAAAAACCACTAGCTAAACCCGATCCGACCCGACCTGAACCGACCCCATCTCAGAGGGCTCGATTGCCCTCCCAGAAATCCCCAAAAGGGCCCTTTTTTGCTACACCACAAGCGTTTGCTTACACTGTCGAGTTCTCTGCAATTGAATTTTTAAGGGCAAACGATTGTTGCTCTCAATCGATTTGCTTTGCCTTTCCATTTGCATCTTCTGTCCAATTTAAGCTACTTACGCAGTAGAATGCTATCTTTCCTTCCGAGTATTTGAATGTTCCATGTTCTTCTCTGTAGAGGAGATGAAGATTTCGAGCTATGCCAGCCTAGCAAAGCCCACTCTTTTACTTGTTCATTGCGAATATCCAGTCTTTACGTTTCATCGGCCGCGATTTTTATCTGTCCCTACCGTATATTCATCGAGCTGTTGCGCCAAACGCTGTAAATTGGTCATGAGGCTTCACTCTTCTGTCGCCAATCGAACACGCTCGTCGACTGCATCCACGAAGCATTCATCCAGACAGTCGAAGTTTAGCAGAGACAAAGAGGAGGTTAATCCCGCCTCATTCTACACCCATCCCAGCTTACTAGAGATGAAGAAGGAACGTGCGGAGAATCGAGCCCGCGTCTACGATTTCTTGAAAGGGATAGGCATTGTCCCCGACGAGCTCGACGGCTTGGAACTCCCCGTTACAGTCGAGGTGATGAGGGAACGCATCGACTTCCTTCACAGACTGGGCCTCACTATCGAAGACATAAACAACTACCCCCTCGTCCTTGATTGCCTCGGGAAATTAGGTGTTAGAAAGGCTACCTTCACCGAGTTCTTGAGACGTTACCCGCAAGTCCTTCACGCTAGCGTTGTGGTTGATCTTGAGCCCGTCGTTAAGTACCTTCAAGGGATGGATATTAAGCCCAGCGATATCCCGCTAGTGCTTGAGAAGTACCCAGAAGTCTTGGGGTTTAAGCTCGAGGGAACCATTAGTACTTCGGTGGCTTACTTGGTAGGGATTGGCATGGCCAGGCGTGAGATTGGCAGTGTGTTAACTAGATATCCCGAGATATCAGGGATGAGAGTTGGGCGTGTGATCAAGCCTTTCGTTGAATACTTGGGAAGTTTAGGGATAACTAATCTTGCGGTTGCTAGGTTGATAGAGAAGAGACCTCATATACTTGGTTTTGGGCTCAACGAAAAGGTGAAGTCGAACGTAAAGCTGCTCTTAAAGTTTTACGTCAGGCAAAATTCTCTCGCAGCCGTGGTTGCTCAGTATCCCGACATCATAGGGCTGGACCTCGAAGAAAAGCTGCTCAAACGACGGGATTTTCTCGGCTCCATCGTTTAAATGGACCAAGAGGATTTCGGGAGTGTAGTGGAGAAAATGCCCGAAATCGTCGTCTTGAGTGAGAGGGCGATGGCGAAGTACGTGGATTCTTGAAGAAGTGTGGGTTCTCCTTACAGCAGGCGAAGAAAATTGTGGTGGGGTGCCCTCAGCTTCTGGCTTTGAACGTCAATGTAATGAAGCAGAGCTTCGATTACTTTAAGGCTGTAATGGCCAGGCCGTTGATAGAGATCACTTACGGGCTCGAATCGACAGTAAAGCCGAGGCAGAAGATGGTATCGAGGAAAGGAGTGAAGTGATCTCTATCTTATGCTTAACTGTTCGGACGAGAAGTTCGAGGAACAAATGACTTATGACCTTATGTGACGTCCCAACGCCACTACACTACTATACGACTAAGGACACAAAATGCAATCCCGTGTTCTTGGACATGGGTGTGTGGTTGAAGCCCGAACTGAAGAAATGGTGGGCCCGCGACCACCCAAAGGAGCTCTTCACGGTGAAGTACATCGACCCGACCTACATGGTGCGGGCCGTACCCGCTAACCCGACGGACAACCTTTACTGCATGCTCGTGGCCCATTCGGCCATCCACGGGGCCATGGCCGGGTACACGGGGTTTCCCATCAACGGTGTCTACGCTTACATTCCCGTCGACAAGGTGGCAAGGACGAAGCATCCTGTGGATGTGAGGGATCACAAGTGGGCTTGGGTCCGGTCGGTCACGAACCAGCCTGATTTGACGAGGAAGTGATTTCGTTCTCTATCCTTTTGCGGGCTTATTCGTTTCGACCTTCGGTACGCTTCGTTTCGACCTTCGGTACGCCGATTTATGCTGTTAATGTGTCGTATTATCGCTACGTTCTTGTGGGATTTGATTGTAGATTGCAATAAAATTGAGTGATGGCGATGAAATAATTCAATTTACGTCGGAGCGAATCGAATAGAACTACACTTAAAGCCACAGTTTTAAGAACAAGAAAAACAAAAGTAATTGTGTTCACTGCAAGATGTAACAGAAAATGAGGCGTTCAAACTCCGATTAAGTTCCATCGTAAAGCCGTATTCTAGTCGTAATTTCGACCCGGCAAGTAAGGCACCAAGAGAGCTCGGCGGCACAGTCTTGACAAACCTAGGAAAAAGATGTTAAAAAACTATATTTACCAATTTATTACAATTAATATTGTGTGTGTTTTACTTACATGATGACCACAGTCAAGTGCAACGTCTTTCTTCTTATAGACACAAACAGGGCAGTTTTGTGAATGGAGGAGCGTCATAGAATCATTATGATTACGAACCCTAGAATTCGAAGAGCTTTCCGAAGGATTCGGCATAGGCGGGAGCGAAGCCGAAAGGGTTCGTGTGAGGTTATGTAATGAGGACGAGGAGTCGATTCTCAAGAAGCTACCGAACGGGGAATCGATTCTCGACCTAAGCCTGAAAGGCGGCGGCAGTGGATGTATCTCAGTAGTGTTTTCGTTCCGTTTTCTGCGATAAAAACGAATTTTAAGTAATCATGTTCTTACATTATGGTTTTCGAAGAGTCTTACCCTACGAGCTGAAGTTCGAGGGCAGCCTTGTACTGATAAGGGATCTCCATTAATGTGGCTAAGGCGAAGCTGGCGTCCTTCTGTTGTAGGGGGGACGTTCCTCGACATGATCTCCATGAAGTTCACAAACTGCCATCGAACACATGATGTCATAAGGGGTTTGGTCTGGTCCGATCACTTCGTCTAAAAGTTTTAAACTTGTACGAAGTGTATCGTATTTATGTTGTTTCAAGACTAATTTCTTTCCTTATCTAGCGTGAATCTTTCTTTTACGGACGATCGTGAGGATTCCTACCCATGACATTTTGGTCTGAGTTCTGATACAGTGTTAAACGACAACTTCACCTAAACGTTTAAAAGCTTGTAGGGTGTGGATCATATTTCATTTTATTTCCAAAAGTTATCGCCGTCTAACTAATTGTGAAATGTAAATGTTGAAGAAGGTTTGGATGGGTCTGTAAGCCTGAATATTGTCAAAGGGGGCGAGATGGAATGTTGTCGTCGAAAACGCGCATGGTGTCCCACGGCCCGTCCCCGACTCCCACCACGACTATGGACAACGGATAATTGCTGTGAGAGAGAGAGAGAGAGAGATTAGCGAGAAGAATGCTTCAAAATGTCTTGGTAAGAAAACAAACAAAACCTTGCTTTGACAATGGCATCAATTGTCTTCTGCTCTTGAAGGCTGTACTGCCCTGGCCTGGTATTAACATCGATTATCGGGGCGAAAGACGTCGGCCCTAAAAATGGACGAAAAGGCAAACAACATAACATGATGTAATAAAAGCGTCACAGATGATCAATAGAAACCTGCTAATCGAACGTGCGGAAGTATCTCTCTGTGGAATACAAGTGAATGATAAGGCATTCAATGCTAATAGCTCCACAATGGATACAAATGATGACGGTGCCACAATTCACTCCACAACAGTATCAACATATCTTGGCGAGGAATAACAACACAATCAGGACCTGATTCCACTATAGCAGCCACTTCGCAGGCAGGTAAAATATTGTGATTGGATAGTTGATAGTGGTGCAAATAAGCACATGACTTCAAACATTACAATATATGATGTTTGTCAAGAAAAATTAGAGTCCTCTGCTTTGGTTAAACTGCCTAATGGTGTCATGAGTCAAGCAGTAGGTTGTGGTAAACTCAATATAACCAATGGAGCGGAATTATCTGATGTTTTATTCATGCCCGAGTTGGAACACAATCTACTTTCTGTGTCGAAGTTAATTAATGACTAACCTTTATGTTACTTTTTATCCTCAATTTTGCCTAATCCAGGAGATATTGACTGTCAGGATAAGGGCGATTGATAGATTGAAGAATGGACTATACTATTTGCATACTGTAATAGGTGATAAAAGTAATAATCTGATCTATTCTTGTGATGATAGGGATAGGCAAAACATTGTGTTATTGATATAGATAGAATAAATCTTTGCCACATAAGGTTTGGCCATATGTCTTTTACTAGACTTGAGATGTTACCCGAACTGAATATAAAACTTTCAAATAATCAGAAATATTGTGCTATTTGTCCACTTGCAAAACACCCTAGATCTGCTTTCCCTACTAATAGATCAACAATCACTGAGTTTATAATGGAACATATACATATAGATATCTGGGGCCCACATAGAGAATTAACATATAACAATGAAAAGTATGTTATCACCCTAGTTGATGACTATTCTAGGGATACTTGGGTATTTCTCATGAAAGCAAAGACTGAAATATATGGCGTGATAAATAGATTCATGAATTATGCATATACGCAGTTTGGAGTGAAAGTAAAGAAGGTAAGGACTGAATCCCTAGGCATTATACATCAAAGTTCTTGTCCTTACACACCCCATCAAAATGGGGTTGTGGGAAGGAAACATAGGCACATTGCCAGAGCTTTGAAATTTCAGTCACGCTTCCCCATAAAATATTGGGGAGACATCAACATATTTAATAAATAGAACTCCTACGCTATTATTAAAGGGTAAAACACCTTTTTTTTAGTATTATTTGGTAAAGAGCCTAAATTCCAACACTTATTTGGATGTTTATGCTTTGCCAAGATAATACCTCAGTTGGATAAATTCCAAGAAAGGTCAAGACCGTGTGCCATGATAGGATATGCTTCTAATCAAAAGGCATACAAGCTTCTTGATCTTAGATCTAAAGAAATATTTGTGTCTAGAGACGTTATATTCTATGAAAGGGGGTAAGTGATGAGATTAATAATGATACCCAACAGGTTGCCTTAAGGAGATCAGAACGGATCATCAAGCCACCTTACTGGGCTAAAGACTATATTTCACCAATAACTGATTCTTCTAATATTTTGTGTATACTATCAAATAAATATTCATTATCTAATGATTTATATTATGGTAGAGTTAAGCCTCTCTACAGGTCATATTTGGTGGCTGTGAATAATGAGGCTGTACCAAACTATAATGAAGCAGCCACCTCAGAGCAATGGAGACAAGCTATGGCAACAGAAATTGAAGGTTGTAGATGGATATACACTATTAAATACAAAGCAGATGGGTCTTTAGAACGATACAAAGCGAGATTAGTGGCTAAGGGATATAACCAAATTGAGGGAATACACTATACAAACACTTTTTCACCTGTTGCTAAACATGTCACCGTGAGACTAGTTATTTCGTTGGCAGCAATAAATGATTGGTCTATTTGTCAAATGGATGTTACTAATGCATTTTTGCAGGGAGACTTAAATGAAGAAGTATACATGACAATTCCCCGGGTTTTGGAGATCAACCTCATATGAATGGTGTAAGCTAAGTCATTATATGGATTAAAACAAGCATCGCGGCAATGGAATAATAAGTTCACATTGGCCGTGAGACAATTTGGATTTGTACAATCAAAGAATGATTATTCTTTGATTGTCAAATCAATGGTGAGTGATATGATGATATTACTAGTATATGTTGATGATATATTTATTACGGGAAATGATAACGAAATGATAAAAGAATCAAAAGAGTATCTAGATAGTACATTTTGCATGAAAGATCTAGGTGAACTTAGATATTTTTTGGGGATAGAAGTAGCTAGATCAAAAGAAGACATTCTTCTTAACCAAAGAAAATATGTTATTGAGTTGTTAGCAGAAACAGGGATGCTCGGATGCAAACCTTTACGCAATTCTATTGACCAAAATCTCAAGGTGATTGATGATGATTGTACAGATATCGATCAGCAGCAGGTAAATGAATTTCAGAGGGTTGTTGGTAAGTTAATATATCTCTGCTTAACTAGGCCTGATATTAGTTACTGAAACTGTGATACCGTATACCCTATCAAAATTTCGGTATCGAAAAATATCATACCGATATCATACCAAAATTTTGGTATACCTTAAATTTCGCTACGATATCATACCTTAATTTCAGTATGATGTCGATATCATACCTTTTATACCAAACAATCTTATAAACCAAAAGTTTTTTTATTCATAATTAACCATAAATAATTTATATATTTGAACTATATCTATTAAGAACCTTATATATAAAACTAAAAAGATATATTAAAGAAAAGTAATTAACAAAAAGTCATGCACTTTCACGTTTTCAAAATCCTGAAATATAAATATTAAAAAAACAAAAATTAAACAACAAGTATAATTCGTTGATTTACATAATAATTTATGAAAGTTGTCTAGTTAATATAATAACTTGTGGACCAATAATTTGTGAAAAACCTTATAATTTTTTTTACCCATTTTATATTATTTTGATTTAATATGTATGTGTATTTATAAAGTATAAAAAAAATATGTGTTTCGGTATAATCAGTATACCGAATTTTTAAAATTTTCGTACATTTATCACGGTATTATACCTTACCAAAAATTTCAATATTTTTCGTATATTTCGATACGGTATGATATTTCGATATTTTTATTCCACCCCTAGTCTGTATGAATTTGTGACGAAAAATAAGAATTAGTGAGATTAGTCTCACTGAAAGTTGGCGTTTATCCCATAATCGATGATAAAGTTTGGAAATTAAATCGTATTGAGTCAAAATATGAGGATTGTGATGGTGTTGTTGGGATGCCCTAAAAAATGTAGTACGAGAAAATTTCTAAAGCTTGCAAATTGATGAACATACATGTTTCTAGTTCCACAAAATTGAATATCTATTTCCAACAGAAAAATAATGAGAATTTCAAATATATTAATTTCCTCCATAAATAAATATCATAAATCAAATAAGATAAGATAAGATAGATTTGCCTAGTTTTCTTTTTATTTTTATTGTTTCATTATTAAATAAATTAGAGTATAATAAAAAACTAAATTAATTCCTAACAAAATGCTTCGATGTAGTGATTTTTCCTTTCCTTTTTTATTTTTAATTTCGTGAGTGTAAAAATCATTTTATCTCAATTTCGGAAAGTTTAGATTAGTGATTTATCTATCCTATCAAGACTCACGGCGAGCTTCGCCTCCTCTTCGTCAACCAGAAACCACCTAGCCAAACCCGACCCGACCCGAACCGACCCCATCTCAGAGGGCTCGATTGCCTGGGCCAATTTAAGAAAAGGGATTATTATTTATTTTTTTTAAAAAAAAGGGACTTTGACTTTGTCAATTAAATAAAAGGGATTGAGTTTAATTAAGGTATAATTAACTTAAGTAAATCATTTAATTTTTTTATTTTTTTTAATAAAAAAATCCAACAAACAACCAACGAACATTAATATCCAACAACCAACTTAAAAAAAAAAAAGAGCGAACGAAGTAACAAGATATACTCTCGCACGTCAAGATCCAAGGCACTCAAACATCACCCAACAAGCTCGTCGAAGGTATAAGATCGAAGCAAACACATTCGCACAGGTCGAACACATCAAATTCGCACAGGTCGAAGCCATTAAAGGTTGGTTTTTCGTATATATTTACATTCCAGTTATGTCGTCCAAATTTCACTTATTATGCATACATTGTTCATTATTCATCGTGGGTAAGTCCAATCTGAAGTTGTTTTACCTCGTCACGTACTGTGCAGCTCGATTGAAGAAGATGTGTTCGTCCAGTCGTTAATTTCGAATTATTATTTAATTCAAAGTTTATTCGAATACGAATTCGATACTTAATACAACTATTATTCGATACTTAATTCGATATGGTTTTCTCATTAAATATTAATTCAAATATTTCTCAAATATTAATTCGATTAGCTTTACGGGGTAAAATTTAATTCGAAAAGTATGCGATATTTAATTCGAATATGTTTTAATCTGTTTTGTTTTTTTTTACTGCAGGATGCCGACGAGTATCATCATTAACTACGACGGAGAATGGGAGATCGGCAATGATAATAAATATAGATGGCGACCAAATTCAGGAATAACCATGCGACCTATTGGTTTTCAAGGAGATTGTTGTTCGTTCGAGGATCTCTTAAATGAAATATACGCATGTATGGATGCGATTGGGAGGCCGGAGTTGAAGTTAAGTTACCAACCATCTATAAGGGGATACGATAATGGTGTTCCATGGTATATAAGGAATGATAGCGAATTGAAGGGGTATATATATTTAGGGGGTCCAATGGAGAGACCGATTCTCCACGTAGAAATTGGCCACGCAAATGCTATGTGCACTCCCGTCGAAGATTTTGCATCTCAGGTGGAAGCTATCCCGGATGTAAACGCGAACTATGACGATTATTTTGATCGATTTATCAACCGTGATAATGTTGTCGAAGATTTTCCATCTCCGTTGGAAGCTGTCCCGGTTGAGGATAGTTATGAAACGCACCTTCGGAATGTGGAAATCGATCTTGGCGACGACGAAGATAATATTTTGAGGAATGATGAGGATGCCTTGAACGAAGGGGACGGGCTAAATGGGGAGCGAAATGTGGAGAGTGCGAACGTCCTTATTAGTGATCGATATTCTTTTACGGACTGTTCTACCATGAAAATAGGGGATGAATTTGAAAATAAAAGCGCGGCGAAAAAGGCGATTCAAAGAGTTTCCGTGGATGCATCATTCGAGATCCGGAACATCAAATCCTGTCGATCAATATACGCCGTGCGATGTAAAGAGGAGGGATGTACTTGGAGGATTTGGACATCGAAGATGAAGAATACGTCCGCGTTTTCGATTCGGAAGTACTGCAAGACTCATACATGTGATTTGGCAAATAGGAATGCAAGATTAACGCAAGCATCTTCATCTTCGGTGAGCGACATGTTGCTCGAATCTTTTCAGGGGTCGAGTAGTACACCAACACCGAAGCTAATCCAAACTATGATGAGAAATCGAGGGATCGAAATTTCTTACTTCAAAGCATGGAAAGGAGGCATTTTAGCCCAAAATACATTGAAAGGCGACCCGAACGAGAGTTATAGATTGTTGCCTTCTTATTTGTCGGCGTTGAAAAGAGCCAATCCGGGTAGCATAACAAGTTTGTGCGTCGACAATGACAACAGATTCAAATATGTTTTTATGTCGCTTGGTGCTTGCATTGCGGGATACTGTCAGATGAGAAAGGTTGTCTGTATCGATGGCACTTGGTTGAAGGGAAAATATAATGGCACCCTACTAGTTGCTTCGGCCCAGGATGGTAACTCGCATCAATATCCGCTCGCGTGGGCTGTCGTTGATGTAGAGTCCACCGATTCGTGGTCATGGTTTCTCAACGAACTTACGGCGGTAGTACCAGATGAGAAAGAGCTCGTGATTGTTTCTGACAGACACGCGGCGATCAAGGCAGCCGTGGATAGTATTTACAAGCTTGCACATCATGGTCACTGCATTTGGCATCTGTCCCAGAACATGAAAGTTAAGTGTAAGAAATCTGGCGCGACTGATCGTTTTTTACGCATTGCAAAAATTTACAAGCAAAGCCATTTCGAATCCGAGTATGAAGATTTCACGAAATTGTTCCCCGATGCGGCGAATTATTTGAGCACAGCGGATTCTAAAGATCGTTGGAGTCGGGCATACTCTCCCGTGTCTCGGTATAATATAATGACTACGAACGGCGTTGAATCGATCAACGCAAGACTTCGTGAAGAACGGAAGCTACCAATCATTGCACTCTTGGATTCTATCCAGAGGATGACATGCGATTGGTTTGCTAGATACCGAGTAGAATCCGAGCAAGCAACTACTCAATTCACGCCGGTAGTCGAAACATTAATTCGTGAAAGGTACACACAAAGTCAGGGCTGCGAAGTCATGCAAATAGGTACGAGCGAGTTTGATATTCGATTAGCAGGGCGGCGAGCTATTGTGAATTTGGATACGAAATCGTGTACGTGCCGAGTATTTGACATTGACAAAATTCCTTGTGCTCATGCGATTGCGGCAAGTTTACGAACAGGTATGTCTTTCTATCCACTATGTTCGGAGTATTATTCGGTTTACACTTGGCGATGTGCTTATTTCGGTCGAGTTTACCCCGTTCCCGATCAAGACGAATGGAATGTCGTGGATAATTTGGTGAAGCCTCCTCATGTAGTAATAAGGCGTGGACGGAGACAAGAAAGAAGATTCTCCTCCGTAGGTGAATTTAGTCGTAGGCATTAACAATTTATATGTTATCGAGTAATAGTCGAGTAACAATATAACTCGAAATTTATATTATATGTAATATTTTATGTAATCGAGTAATAGTCGAGTAATAGTCGAGTAACAATATAACTCGAAATTTATATTATATGTAATATTTTATGTAATCGAGTAATAGTCGAGTAATAGTCAAGTAACAATATAACTCGAAATTTATATTATATGTAATATTTTATGTAATCGAGTAATAGTCGAGTAACAATATAACTCGAACAACATTATTCGAGTAAATCGAATTAATACTCGAGTTATCATTTAATTCGTTTTGTATTCGATTCAAGAGAGACCTAAAAAAACGGATTTTTTTAAGTAAATAGCCTTTGACCTGGTCAACAGTCTTTTTAAAAAATAGCGCTTGACCAAGTCAATTTAAAACAGAGGACCCGCACGTAAAAACAGAGGACCCGCACGTAAAAACATAGGACCCAAACGTAAAAACAGGGGACCCGCACGTACAACAGGGTCCCGTTCAAATTAGGCGCGTGTCCCCAGCGATATCAGGCATGGTCCCGCGCATATACACAGGGGACCCGCGCGTTATGAGCAGGGGTCCTGAACTTAAATTCATAGGACCCGACCATGAACGTGCGTGGCACATCCAGGGGACCAAGGATGCGCCGCACACACAGTCAACCCATTCTCAATTATTGACCAATTATTGGTCAAAAGTATTTTCTCATTTCACTTGTCAGACTGTCATGACTTTACAGTCTGTACAGCACAGATGATTTGACATTTGACATTTGATGCATTTCGTTAATAAAAGGGTGAGATAATAATATTATTATTAAAATTATTAAGAAGTTAATAATTAATAAAATAATAATTACTTGATGAAAATTTGTTAAAAATATCAGTAACATTAACAATACCAAAGGCTTTGACGTAAAAAAAAAAAAAATTAATCCAACTTGTATTTCGAGTTGACCAATCTCACATGTCAAGATTCAAAAAAAGCACCCACAAAAACATACCTTGTGTTGTTGAACATTGTAGGATTAGTAATCTTACACATTGATTGTTATTATTGTGATTTCATCCAAATTTTCGGTTTTCTGCTATTATATGATGACTTAATATTGTAGTAACGGATAAACAATGTATACAAACGCACAATTATGGCATAATTCCATCAATTAACAAGTCAAAAATCGCACATGAACACAAGGGACCCGCACGTCAAAACAGAGGACCCGCACGTAAAAACATAGGACCCGAACGTAAAAACAGGGGACCCGCACGTACAACAGGGTCCCGTTCAAATTAGGCGCGTGTCCCCAGCGATATCAGGCATGGTCCCGCGCATATACACAGGGGACCCGCGCGTTATGAGCAGGGGTCCTGAACTTAAATTCATAGGACCCGACCATGAACGTGCGTGGCACATCCAGGGGACCAAGGATGCGCCGCACACACAGTCAACCCATTCTCAATTATTGACCAATTATTGTCGTTTTGATTTTTACGGTGGGTATGATAGGTGTCAAGCCGTCATGTCAAATTAATATACAATCACGGAAAGTTAATATCCAACACAGTAAACTTAATACTCAACACAGAAGACACAGAAAATTAAAATTCAGCAGAGAAAAATAAATTTCAGCACCTAATATTAAAATCCAACACATAAAATTAAATTTCAACACAGAGAGATTGAACTAAAAACTGTCCCAATCGTTTCTGAAAATAGAAATGGCGAGATATTTTCGAAAATCCGCCAATCGAGCAGCCGTCAGGCAGGAGACGTCGTCCTTCGGCACCATAAGCGATATCGCCGCCCGCAACATTGCCACACCGTGGTCTCCACTAAACGACAAATAAAACGTAGCAATCATTAAAATACGAAGCACAAATAAAACGCAACAATCATTAAAACTTACGGGTGCCCTTGTCTTCTGAAGTCGCGACACCACTCAGATGGCCAACTCTTGCCCTTGAACACCCGAGTTGTTAGCTTCAACGCCTTGAAAATCGCCGGGACCACGATCGACAGGCTATTGAACTCACGGTTCACGTAGCGCATGTCCCCGTCATTAGCTGGGTCGGAGTCGTAAACGGTGAATATCCGCTTTTTCGTATCAATGACCAACAGCACCCAATGGCTTCGGGTACGGACCGGGATGGCGATGTAGGACGCTATGTCCCACGGCGTGTTCATCCAAAGGTCATCTTCTCCCTTAGCGTACTTGAGCCATTGCTTGAGCCCTTTCGGGTGCGCCGTCCCTTTGATACTTACCCCTTCCGCATCGACTCGGGTCTTAAACATGTGGGGCATGTACGCCACGCTCCTCGTGCACGCCGTGCTAGTTCTCTGCATTGCGAGGATCCCATATATGGATTCATCGACGTGCTGCAATATTCAAATATAGAACATTATCGACAATATTCAAGTAAGCGCAAACGAATTTAGTAAATTCATACGTACCATGTCATCGAGCGGCATACCCTCAGTCGCCAAGTTTAGTAGCCACCGCGGGTCGTGTTTTTGGAGCCGGCCCTCGACTTCCGTACCGTGGACCGATATCAAACCTAGCAGCTGAGCTTCGACAGTGGGCCAGAATTTAACGATCTTCACTTGGACGTGCCGCTCGAACATCGAAAGTGTTGGAGGGCGGACTTCAGTCGTCGGTGGGAAATCTGTGAACTGCGACATCTGGTACTTCGATGGCTTCTTCGGCCGCTCAGGGGTACTATCCTTCAACACGCCTTTTCCTTTGTCGGCCGCTCGGTCAGAAATCGAAGCCTCGGTGTGAGCCTCGACCTCCTCAGGCTCGACCTCCTCAGCCTCGTACTCCTGAGGCTCGACCTCATGAGGCTCGACCTGAGGCTCGACCTCCTGAGCCTCGAAATCGTACCCGCCCCTCCACGACGATGGGTCCACCTCTCCCTCTCGATCTGCCTCTTCGGCGGTCCATTCCGATTGGACGAAATCGGCCCAACGGGGATGCTCCCACTCAGACGGACTGTGACCGTCCCATGTGTCCCCCCTCGGACCCTCGTACGACCTCGTGGCGTTGGTCCATCTATCGTCGTAATCTATACAAGAAATGCACGCAATAAGTATATAATAATTTTTTCACAGTAAGCCGACTCGGATCGTGATTACTAAATTAATAAGTAATCTACAGAACTAATTAAAAAAATTTATACAAAACTTACAATGAGCCGGCTCGGCAGGCGGAGTGCGCGATCCACCAAAAAATCTACTCGCCAGGTCGTTCCGTAGATCCTGAAACGAGTCCCCCAACCCTCTGATGCTATCGCCCCACGATTGCATGAGGCTCCAACGGTGTCGTTCGTCTCCCACCGTTGAGCCTCTTCGTTTCGGAACTGCGAGAGGGCGGTCCCAAGTTCGTCGAATCGCTGCTCCACACGACGAAAACTCTTCGAAGCGTGCCTCCGACGCAAAGCCATATCCATGTGATGGTCCCTCCGGTGGAGGTTCGGGGACTTCGGGGATCTGGGCGATCTGTTGGATCGCAACGCGCTCGTTGCGATCTCCTTCCGCCCGACGACGGGAACAGCTAACATCCACTCCCTGCTCGAGTAGGCCCGTCACACGGTCGAACACTTCGTGCGCCGCCCCAACATCAAAGACGCTGTCCCGAAAGTACATGGCCTCCAACTCGTCCGCTGACGGCACTAACAACCCTAGTACAGGGGACCCGTGGGCGGCAGCTACGACCGCCTCCAGCTTCGGGCATCCCTTTCGACTCCAATCATTCGTCACCCACCTCAACATGCGTGGCGTAAAATCTTCTTCTCTACGCCCCGCAAACTCACGTGCAACGCCCGGTATGCACTCGTATGCTAGTATCTGAAGACAAATAACGAAAATAATATTAGCAATTATTTATAAATTACATCAATAATATGTCAAAGCTCAGGTAGAACTCACCTGAAGTGGCTGTACGAACCCACTGATCAGCCAACTGCTTTTTGCGTTCGCCCCGTCATTCCTCTCCCGTAGGTTTTGTTGTACGGCCCGTATGACCTCCTTGAAAGCCACGCTGCCCCACGGAAATTGGGAGAAAGCCATCTCGTCTTCGACAAGCTGAAGGACCCAGGAACTGACGATGGTATCCTTCTTTGAGAGTCGAGGCAGCAACACCGCGGTGGCGAAGTAGACGTCTGCCAACTTCAACTTGTCCGTTTCCACTCGTTCCTCGTCGCCAGCCAACTCCTCCAACCGATGCTTCACGTGCGACATGCGGACTGTGGACATGCCGGGAAAATGTCTTTCGGCGAACGCTGCATCGGGGTACACTTGCGGTAGCTCAGCTGCGAACTTCAGCCCGGTGATTAGGCAATACTCCGATTTTGAAAATCGAAGTGGTTTGTTGCCAACAATCATCCAAAGCTCGTCGCGGTTGTGCAACGTCGTCTGCCTCTGGATGAGGTACCACAGCAACTGGGCCGAGAGATTGAAATCCACGGCGGCACTAACGAGTCGGCCGAACGCACTCCCGGCCCTATATGTCTCCCACTCTTGCTGGTTCATACACCTTCTTATCAACTCGCTGGCCTCGGGGTATAGCGAGGTCAGCGTAACACGGCAATCATAACCTTCGTCGCCTCTCAATTGCTTCTTCATCACAACCTAATTTATACGTAAGTATAACATAATTTAGCAAATTACAGGGTATGAATATTGAAAATATAAAACCCTTATGCACAGCTGAGCATGGGACCCCTGCTTATAAGATAAGAAGACCCGTGCTATTATACAGCGGACCCGTGCTTATACTCATCGGACCCGCGCGAGAACCTCATCATCTTATGCGCGGGACCCATGATAATATACATGGGTCCGATGCTTGCAAGCACGGGTCCGATGCTTTGAAGCACGGGTCCGACGCTTGCAAGCAGGGGTCCGATGCTTGCAAGCACGGGTCCGACGCTTGCAAGCACGGGTCCGACGCTTGCAAGCACGGGTCCGACGCTTGCAAGCACGGGTCCGATGCCTTCACAACCTACATGCGCTACCAAGCACGGGTACGATGCTTGCAAGCACGGGTCCGACGCTTGCAAGCACGGGTCCTATGCTTGCAAGCACGGGTCCTATGCTTGCAAGCACGGGTCCTATGCTTGCAAGCACGGGTCCGACGCTTGCAAGCACGGGTCCGATGCTTGCAAGCACGGGTCCGATGCCTTCACAACCTACATGCGCTACCAAGCACGGGTACGATGCTTGCAAGCACGGGTCCGACGCTTGCAAGCACGGGTCCTATGCTTGCAAGCACGGGTCCTATAGGCTCAAGCACGGGTCCTATGCTTGCAAGCACGGGTCCGATGCTTGCAAGCACGGGTACGATGCTTGCAAGCACGGGTCCGACGCTTGCAAGCACGGGTCCTATGCTTGCAAGCACGGGTCCGACGCTTGCAAGCACGGGTCCGATGCTTGCAAGCACGGGTCCGATGCTTGCAACCACGGGTCCTATGCTTGCAAGCGTGGGTCCTATACTTGCAAGCATGGGTCCTATGCTTGCAACCACGGGTCCGCATTAAATTAGGGTTAGAACAAATACCTTCACTTTTTTGGGTCTCGCGTTGATTGCCATTGTCGATTGACGTTCGGAATTGCGTTTGAGTTGCAGAGGAAATTATTTGAGAGAGAGAGAACAATTTTTATTCGATTTTCAGAAATTATTTGAGAGAGAGATTCACTTTTTATTCCAGAAATTTGTCGAATTAAGTATCGAATATAATCGAATTATATTATTCGATTTATTATGTTATTCGATAGTAACTCGACTTTAATTCGATTAGAGCCAGAACAGAACAGAACAATATAAACAGAACAGAACCTCATAAAACAGAACAGTATGTTCTAAACAGACCAGAACCTCATACATAAAAACAGACCAGAACATCAAGACAGTATGTTCTATCCCATCATATATAAAACACAAACAATGCAAAATCACAAATAGAAAATCAAAAGAACAGCTAAAAAAATTAATTTTTATTTTCAATAATTATTGTCCCATTGCCAGTTATCGTCGTACAAACGCACAGCTAAATATTTTCTAAATTCTAAAATCTGACCGTCGTCGAGCGACTGTAAACTTTCGCTCTGGTCGAACATCAAGGCAACGGCCGCCCTCAGCATATAGGCTCCACATTCACCGCTGAAAAAACAAAAAACGAAACACTGTCAGTTGAAAAAAATCACATAATTGCCCAACGTTAAAAAATGAAAAACATACGTAAACATACCTTTGCTTCTGCTGAGGCATTGCCGCTCTAATAACTTCCAGGTCTACTAAACTGGAAGTTATCTTCAAGTCCAGGAGCAACTCCGATACCACTTCTTTAATTGATGCAATTTCTATGTTGATAAAGCGCATATCGGAGTCGCATGACCAGTTCGAGTCAAAGATCCGCAATTTCCCCAAGCTGAAACGATAACAAAATAATTAAAAAGTAATCATTTGTTAGTAAAAAATTTATACCTAAAGACGAACCTCGGTCGAATCTCTACTAGTACCCAATGGCTGTTGAAACACAGAGGCACGAGGATGAGCTCCGCGTCTTTCCAATGGATGGACGGCCAACCACTGAATGCGCCGGTGGAAAAATCGCGGAAATGATCGAGGATGAACGGCGGGGCCCCATCCAGACGAGCAAATCTGAGTAATTGCGTGAACGTCGTCGGGATGAAGCATATTTCCTTGACGGGCAGGTTATATCTATCCTGCATCTTCATGAACCCCATGAATGCCTCGTCCACATGCTGCATAAAATAAAAATGAGTCGCACGAATTATATTTACTACGAAATAAACTCGATGACATACCTCAGTAGTAAGCCACGCTCCAACCTTAGTCAGGTCATACCAGAAATGGCCGTCATGACCTCGCACCTTTGCAGCCCTCTCCTTAACATCCGCCTCGAGCACCTTCAAGTACGGTTCCACGCGACCCCAACCCCATCGCACCGTCATCTCGATATTATTTCGGATGTGCATCACGGGGGGCTTCACAACTGAGGTCGACTCTGGCAAAGCCGTGAACGGCGACCTCAACAGACGGGATCGCTTCCTCTCACGTGGGGGACTGCTCGGGGATGTGGCTGCGATGTATACATTATCAATTACTATCTACCTATAAATTAAAATAGTAACTAAAAAATGAACTTACCACCCGGCCCCGTAGATGTGGACGTAGTATCGGGGGGCGGCGCCGACTCCTTCGCCGTCTGGGCCCTCACTTCATCCTCCTCGGCCTTCTTCTTCTCCGCCGCGGCCTTCTTCTTCTTCTCCGCCGCGGCCTTCTTCTTCTCCGCCGCGGCCTTCATCTTCTTCTCCGCCGCGGCATTCTTCCTTCTCTCGGCCTCGGCCTTCTTCTTGGCCTCGGCCCTCTCCTCCACGGCCCTCCTCGCCTCCTCCTCAGCCCTCTCTACGGCCCTCCTCGCCTCCTCCTCAGCCCTCTCCTCCACGGCCCTCCTCGCCTCCTCCTCAGCCCTCTCTACGGCCCTCCTCGCCTCCTCCTCAGCCCTCTCCTCCACGGCCCTCCTCGCCTCCTCCTCAGCCCTCTCCTCCTCGGCCTTCTTCTCCGCCTCGGCCCTCTCCTCCACGGCCCTCCTCGCCTCCTCCTCAGCCCTCTCTACGGCCCTCCTCGCCTCCTCCTCAGCCCTCTCCTCCACGGCCCTCCTCGCCTCCTCCTCAGCCCTCTCCTCCTCGGCCTTCTTCTTGGCCTCGGCCCTCTCCTCCTCGGCCCTCTCCTCCACGGCCCTCCTCGCCTCCTCCTCAGCCCTCTCTACGGCCCTCCTCGCCTCCTCCTCAGCCCTCTCCTCCACGGCCCTCCTCGCCTCCTCCTCAGCCCTCTCCTCCTCGGCCTTCTTCTTGGCCTCGGCCCTCTCCTCCTCGGCCCTCTCCTCCACGGCCCTCCTCGCCTCCTCCTCAGCCCTCTCTACGGCCCTCCTCGCCTCCTCCTCAGCCCTCTCCTCCACGGCCCTCACCTCCCTCTCGACCTCCACATCCATGGCATCTCCGCGGCCCTCGCCATCTCCGGCATCGTCGTCATTCCCGCCGTATCCTCCGTCATCTGCAATATAACATATAATATTAAAAAATAAAATTTCATGAATATATTAAGAAAAGCTATACGTACCTCGTCTCCAGTCGCCGTCTCCGCCTCTTCCCCCCCTAATCGCCGTCACCTCCGCTAATATCAGGCCGCATACGCCCTCCAAGCCTGTAAGCCGAGCATCAATCGTCGTAACCGCCGCAGACATCGCCATGATGCTGGCCTCAATCGCCGTAAATCGGGCGTCAATCAATGATGGTCGTGGGACGTGCGGCTCCGATGACGGGGGGACGTGCGGTGCCGATGACTGGGGGACGTGTGGCGCCGATTGCTGTGGGACGTCCGTCTCCGACCGGGGAGGGATGTCGTCATCGATCGCCAAGTCGTCATGACACTCCCGCGATTCCGTCTCCGGCTCCGGCTGTGGCTGCAAGTGTTCTTGACTGCAGAACACTTGCCGATTCTCGCGGAGATGCTCCGAGATTCTGACTGCAACGGCATCTTCCGCGTTCCCCTCCAAATCAGAAATCGTCGCAAAATGCGACGATCCGACTTCCTCGTCGGATGGGGTAAGCCAACAGCGCACATTCTGTGCGTTGTGTCATTGTTATTATTTAAACTATACTTATAAGTAAATATTTTAAAATTTTATAAAGATTCACTTACATCCATCGGCGCAGCGTCGAACGCGTTCTCCACCATCTCTAGCGACGGAGACATGCTTCTACCACTGAATTTTGTATTCCAGTGGCACATCCGTGGCATGGAAAGACCCTCCCGGTCTTTATGGAAAGCAAAAAGGTCTCCGATAGCCGGCCAACATTCGTAGGCAAGAATCTAAAAAATACATCGTGTAATTAATATTATAATTATACAAATAAACGTGAGATCACTTAAAAAAAATATTACTTACTTGGAGCGGTTGAACGAATCCGCTAATGTCGTAGGTGGCCGCCGCCCGTCCCGAGGAAACCTTGGACCTATACTTCTCGTTCAGGTCCTTGTTCAGCCCGTACACGGCCTCCTCGTACGCCACCCTACCCCAGGGATACTTATTGAATGCCTCGAAATCCGAGGCCAGCTTCACCCATTCCCTGCTCACGATGATCTCTTTCTTCTTCCTACGGGGTCCGAGCACACTACACACAAAGTAGAGAGCCGCCACCCTTAGCTTCTCGGGGTTTACCTCGGACCCCTGGGCATCTCCCATCTCGGCCATCTTCGCCTCCAGATCGTGTAGGTAAATCGACGCCCTATCTATAAATATTAATTTGATTCGAAGATTAGCAAAAGAGAAAATCATTAGTTCGTATATTAAGAATAGTTCGAAATCTTACTATTGAAGTTTGTCCGTAAAAACTCAAACGAATTCGGTATCGAATGAGTGCTGATGGAGTCGCAGTGGAGGCCGGTAATGAGGCAGTACTCCGTTAGAGAAAATCGGAGCGGCCTCTCGCGAACCACCATCCATAACTCGTCCGCTCCGGGCCAATATTCAACCTGGCGACTCATCAGATACCACAGTATCTGATTGGAGTTGCAGTATTCGGTGGCAGCCGTGATGAGGTTGCCAAACTGCGTGTCTCGCACCATCACGGCCATTTCCGCCTCGTTCAGAAATTCCAGGATGCGGTTCGATGCGGCATTGTAGTGCGACTCCAGGCATACAATGCACGGAAATCTATTTTCCGGCGGAAGCTTGGTCGGAAAATATACCTGAAATGCAAAAAAAAAAAAAAAGTTTGAGTTAATCGAGTTCAATTTCGAACTAATTCGAGTTAAATATGAACTCGACTAAGTATGAAATCGAGTTAAATATGAAATCGAGTTACAAATCGAGTTAATCTTTAACTCGATTGCTTCCTCGAGTAAACATCGCTCGAGCTAAATCGAGTTAAATATTACTGACAAAATCTAGTTAATGTCGAGTTATGTATCGAGGTTCATATCGAATTAATATTTAACTCGATGGAGTCCTCGAGTTAACTTCGAGTTCACTCGAGGAACCTATCGAGTTAATGATCGAGTTAAAATAACTCGATCGTTAACGCGATTACAGACGATTTTCAAAATTTCAAATCACCGACTCCGGCGAACCCAAACGAATTTCCGGCCGAAATCAACGACGAAGAGGAGAATCCAACCTAAATAACTTATACCCATCACCCATAACCCCCATATCTAACATCAAATCAAAAAACCTACACTAAACCGACAAAATAGGAATTTTACCGTGTATTTTTCGTCGTCGATGACTTCTTCAACGTGGGTTCGGCTCGGAGTCACGGCGATCTTTCTTCTTGGCCTCGGCATTGTCGATTTTTTCGGCGTTTTCGGCGTTGTAATTTTTCTCTCTTTTTCTTTACTTTTTTTACTTTCGCGTTATCGAATTGTTTTTTACCTTCTTTAACGCAAGTCTAACTCGAGGGTCCTTCTTTTTTTAACTTTTCGGCATTGTTTTTTTTAATCTTCTTCTTAATTAATAATCAACGACGGTCCTTCTTTTTTTTAAGAGGGTATTTTCGTCAATTTAATACTCAATCCCTTTTGTTTAATTCTTTTAGATACCGATCACTCTTATCAAAATTATCCTCGATTGCCTTCCCAGAAATCCACAAAAGGGCCCTTTTTTGCTACACTATCATCGTCTGCTTACACTGTCGAGTTCACTGCAATTGAATTTTTAAGGGTAAATGAATCTTCTTGTTTGTTCGTCTCGATTGATTTGCTTTGCCTTTCCATTTGTGTCTTCCGTCTGATTTAAGCTACGTACGCAGTAGAATGCTATCTATTCGTTCGAGTGTTTGAATGCTCCATATTTTGTTCTTGTCTGTAGAGCAGATGAAGATTTCGAGCTATGCCAGCCTAGCAAAGCCCACTCTTTTACTTGTTCATTGCGAATATCCAGTCTTTACGTTTCATCGGCCGCGATTTTTATCTGTCCCTACCATATATTCATCGAGCTGTTGCGCCAAACGCTGTAAATTGGTCATGAGGCTTCACTCTTCTGTCGCCAATCGAACACGCTCATCGACTGCATCCACGAAGCATTCATCCAGACAGTCGAAGTTTAGCAGAGACAAAGAGGAGGTTAATCCCGCCTCATTCTACACCCATCCCAGCTTACTAGAGATGAAGAAGGAACGTGCGGAGAATCGAGCCCGCGTCTACGATTTCTTGAAAGGGATAGGCATTGTCCCCGACGAGCTCGACGGCTTGGAACTCCCCGTTACAGTCGAGGTGATGAGGGAACGCATCGACTTCCTTCACAGACTGGGCCTCACTATCGAAGACATAAACAACTACCCCCTCGTTCTTGGCTGCAGCGTGAAGAAGAACATGATCCCCGTTCTTGATTACCTCGGGAAGTTGGGTGTTAGAAAGGCTACTTTCACCGAGTTCTTGAGGCGTTACCCGCAAGTCCTTCACGCTAGCGTCGTGGTTGATCTTGAGCCAGTCGTTAAGTACCTCCAAGGGATGGATATTAAGCCCAGCGATATCCCGCTAGTGCTCGAAAAGTACCCAGAAGTCTTGGGGTTTAAGCTCGAGGGAACCATGAGTACTTCGGTGGCTTACTTGGTAGGGATTGGCGTGGCCAGGCGTGAGATTGGCGTGGTGTTGACTAGATATCCCGAGATATTAGGCATGAGGGTTGGGCATGTGATCAAGCCTTTTGTTGAATACTTGGGAAGTTTAGGGATACCTAATCTTGCTGTTGCTAGGTTGATAGAGAAGAGACCTCATATACTTGGTTTTGGGCTGAACGAAAAGGTGAAGCCGAATGTGAAGCTGCTGTTAGAGTGTAACGTCAGGCAAAATTCTCTCGCAGGCGTGATTGCTCAGTATCCCGACATCATAGGACTGGACCTCGAAGAAAAGCTGCTCAAACGAAGGGATTTTCTTGGCTCCATCGTTCAAATGGACCATGAGGATTTCGGGAGGGTAGTGGAGAAAATGCCTGAAATCGTCGTCTTGAGCGAGAGGGCGATGGCGAAGCACGTGGATTTCTTGAAGGAGTGTGGGTTCTCCTTACAGCAGGCGAAGAAAATGGTGGTGGGGTGCCCTCAGCTTCTGGCTTTGAACGTCGATGTAATGAAGCGGAGCTTCGATTACTTCAAGGCTGTAATGGCCAGGCCCTTGGAAGATTTGGTGGCTTTCCCCGCTTATTTCACTTACGGGCTCGAATCGACCGTCAAGCCGAGGCAGAAGATGGCATCGAGGAAAGGAGTGAAGTGCTCTCTATCTTGGATGCTTAACTGTTCGGAAGAGAAGTTCGAGGAACGAATGACCTATGACCTTATCGACATGGAAGAGATGGAGGCCGAGCCTTCGTTCGATATGAATTCGTTGATGGGGCTCAGAGATGAAGGCTCGGATTCGGAATACGAAGATGACAGCGATGGCGACGATGAATATGCTTGAACTTTGCACTCGAGAGCATCGTTATCGAGACAAGAAGATTACAGAGGATCTTTCTCTGTTTCTTTTGTTTAAGGTTATGATTCTTAAATGTCTTTGATGTGTATGGAATTCTTAACTTGGTAAGATTGAATTTCTATATCGTTATGCTTGGAAAGGGTAAGAAGGTTTTCATGGTTGGTTTGGTATAGTGAAGTGACTTTAATTGAAGCCTGCTCTGCTCTATAAGTTCGAAAAACAAATATATGTTATGAAAATATTCTAAAATAGTAAGTATTATATTAAAAATGATTATTATATAAATAATAGAGTGGAAATTAGAGAGATAAATAATTTTTTTTTATTTATTTTACAAATCACATATATATAGATAAATATATTATATCATAGGGCTACACAAAATAAAATAGAATACAAATATTACATTTACTATTCTTAATCTATATTTAACTTTCTCAACTTCTAACTATTAATCTTTATTATATAACCATTATTCTAAATATATGCCCACGTATTTAATTATATTATTTCATGATATAATAATACTTATTGTGCTTATTTATTTAAGTATATTTTACCCAACAAGGATTTAAATAATTTAAATTCGTTAATAAGAAAAATTCCCCATAGCCGACCTAGCGGTTTGGTCCCTGATCTTTCAAGCGAGAGGTCCAGGGGTTCGAATCCTTTAGGACCTTGACTTTCGTTATTTGTGGGATATTGGGGTGGGCCTCATGGACTACGGATGATTAGTTCCGGTGGAAGTCGTGATCGTCACAACGACGATGAGGTTTGGATTCGATTAAGACCAAACCTAGTTGGAGTGTGGAAACTACGGTGGTTGTTGTGTGGGGATTGCCTAGAACAACGCTTGAAATCTCTATCTACAGAGAATCAAATCTGGCGAGACGTAGCCCAATCCAACGAGCATTGAGGTCGAACCTCGAACATATCCTCGCTCAGGTAGCAGCAGCACAACACGATCATTGCAAATCACTAGCCGCCGCCGCCGGCTAGTGATTTTATTTTATCCCTCATAAAATGTAATAATTTTTCCTTGTTATTTCTATTCAGATGTTTCTAAGGTTCATTGAGAGCTTGCTCGTTTGTATCCACGCAGCCTGCTGAGCCCACCATTGCTCCAAAACCTCTATGTCCTTTAATGGAAGGTGTTACAATTCGGGCATTTTGTCTGAAAATTTAGTCGGTGTTCTTGGCAATAAATTGATTGTCTTTATTATCGCATGGAATATTGTAAGAGACGCACCCTACAAGATGCTATGTGAAATCGATCACCGTTTATCCAATAAAATCTTGTGCAGGCTTCATTGTGGAGCGTTGGCCTCTAAATAGTATTGTAATACCTTCGACCTTATCGTGTGTGTGTATCTACATATTTATTTATTTATTTCTCCTGCAATCTATAATTTTCATTATACCGTAAACTATCTTAGGATACACGACAGAGAATGGCTTCTCAAGAGCTCCAAGGGGGAAATTTTGACCCAGAAGAAGGTGAGCTCATCTGATATGCTCACAATTACATGAAAATCCATTGTCTTGTGATGACATTAATGTTTTCTATTTTTATTTCCAGGTCCCGGAATTGGCCTTCATTACAACATCGATCGATCTCAATCTTGGACTACTCTACGTAAATTCGCCATGTTCCAAAGAAACGTTGCAGATTGATCTCAAATCAAATCCACTACATAACAATGAGACACAAGTGATGAAAATTTATTCTCAAAGGTAAATTGTTTTCCACCAGTCTTACTATATATATATATATAATATTTTGGACCCTTTTGCTAGAATGAACGTGAGATTTGATTAGGTACGAGGTTCAAGGATACCAAAGCGAAGTGGACGAGTGGTTTACCAAGCCCTATGTTGAAGACGAATGGAGAAGTGTGAAGATGAGGGACACGCGTTTTAAGGTAAGTCCTCTAGCTAGCTAACTCGTATCGTTCGGTAAGTGGAAAAATTCTCCGTCGTAATGAAATCAATTCTGATATCATCATATGTTGTTTCTTTTTTTCTAGTCGTTGGGCGGTTGTTCCGTTGCCAGATGAATAATATGAGTCGTAAATCTGGAAATGTATGGAGATCGAACGAGCCATTGGCTACTCTGGCATCCTATAGAAGAGTAAATGTTCGATCTATTATGCTTTTAGCCAACAAAATTTCAAATATATATATATAACAAAAATTATTATATCTAACAAAAATAGGAAAAGATATATTTCGGGATATTATTGAGACTGTGTGATAACATTATCATCAGGCAATGTTCTCATTTGGCTGTGGGAGACCAAGTCATTGGCAATGTTGAGTAATTTAATACATTGTATTTTTGAGACAACATTTGTTTATATTTGCACAGTTTCTATCTTAGAATATAAGTATTTTATATTGAAAATATAAACAGCAGAGTGGAATTAGCAGCAAATTAAAGTTAGAATAATATAAAACTACAAAAAGTTTGGCCTGAGGTTTATAAATTGGACCAAATATACGGATCGGTTTAATTCTATTGGATATATGTTTAGAATTATTATGTATTTCTTTTAGTTATTTATCTTTGGGGTTAATTTTCTGCTATTGCTTGGCTCGGAAAATATAGATAGCATGGAGTCTTACAATACAATTATGATGGCAGAGTAACAGTATTAGTTGATGCATTTCAGCTAATAATTAACGAATAAGTCTGTCCAAAACTACATTTCATTAAACTAAAGAAGCTGTCGGCCTCAAAGGTTTATTAAAAAAATCCCCAACTAACGTATTTCATGGCCCGAAATTATTTTGAAATAATTAATTATGGATGTTTTAAATAATAATATTAGTTAAATTATTGATGATTTAGAAGTATTGTATTAAATGATGATAATGTGATAAGATGATAAGATGATGTGTTTAATTGAAGAGTTTGTATTTTAGTGTGAGGTGTATAATTTTAATTAATGTGATTAGTTGTAATAGTGAATTATTAGTAGTATAAATAGGTGATTAGAGTTCATTGTAAAGCACACCAAGTATTGAAATACTTAATCTCTCTCTAATCTCTCTCTCTTTATTATTATAAGCTATATTATCATTATAATCTTAATATAAGTATAATTATAATAAAATAATCTTAATATAATATTAATCACAATTAATATTTTTATAACACGTTATCAGCACGACCGCTCTCCGTCGTCAAGATCAACCTCCGTCGAAGATCTCGTACGAGTTTAGACTAGGTATGGTAATTTAATTTTTAATTTATACTAATAATATATTAATTGTGATTAATTTAAAAATATATATTATAAAAGTATTATTTAAAGGTTTTATAACTAAACGTCAATACCCGAGTGGTTTCGCGGAATATCGTTCATTACAAGTGACGATATGTCCAGGTTTCGATCCCCGTGGAGGCGTGTGGATTTTTTTTTATTTATGCACGTACACAACACAAGCCCACGAGGTCTTGCGGTAATCCCAACCTCAGTAGCGGCATATTATTAATTTTTCTTTACTAAAAAAATATGTCGTTTTATACAAAGATGGATCTTCTACTCCTTACATTATTTACGGTGATCCTTTTCGCTATGTGGATAATATTTTTACCAATGTTTTTAAAATATAATTATTAATTGTAATTTCTTTAATATTATAATTATTGAAATATATTTTATTTTGAAGGATGTCGCTCTGTCCGATGTTTGATCTTTTACTTATGATTATTATTACGGCGACACTGATCTGGACGTGGATATAATTTTTTATAAGAACTTTTGCAAAAGAAGGTACAAAAGAAGATTTAAAAGAAGATTAACTATAAGTTTTTTTTATATTATGTAATGTTTTAATAACATGTTTTGTATTTTATTATAGTAATATGTCGAACTTGGCGAGCCTTGAGTTTGTTGCACTCGATATCACTGAAAAAAATTATTGACCTTGGGTACTAGATGTTGAAATCCATTTGAAAGCAAAAGGTTTAGGTGACACTATTGATCCCACGAAAACCACAACCGAACAAGACAAGTCGAAAGCTATGATTTTTCTTCGCCACCACATTCACGAAAAGAAAAATAATTCACAACTGTTACTCTCCCCAATGCAAAGTACGAATGACTAAATTTACGATTGCAGAATTTTACGTCGGTAAGTGAATATAATTCTGCCGTTTATAGCGTTACTTCCACGTTGAAATTATGTGGAGAGACAATTACTGATAACGATATGCTGTAGAAAACATTCACCACATTTCATCCGCAGAATATGATATTACAACAGCAATATCGGGAGAGAAAATTTAAAAAGTATTCAGATCTAATTTCTTGCTTACTTTTGGCTGAGCAAAATAATGAATTGCTGGTGAAAAATCACGAATCCCGAACGACTGGTTCTACTGCACTCCCTGAAGCGAATGCAGTCAAAATTAATACTGACAACAGTCGAGGTAATGATTGTGGACGTGGTCGTGGTGGATATCGCGGCCGTGGACATGGTCGTGGTCAAGGTCGTGGTCAAGGCCGTGGTCGTGGTCGAGGATATTATGGTGATGGTTATCAATATTTTCGTGGTGGTTATCATAATTATCGTGGCGGTCATCAAAATATTCCCCAGAAGAGAAAAAGTTTTGATAATAAAGATGAGAAGAGGCAAACTGAACAAAAGAATAATGATGAAAAATGTTATCGTTGTGGTGGTTCTGGCCACTGGTCGCGCAATTGTCGTACGCCCAAACATCTCGTTGAGCTATATCAGGAATCTCAAAAGGGCAAAGGAAAGAAAATCGAAATGAATTTTGTTCAGGGTGAATTCGCCTCTACCTCTGATGCCAATGATGAAAATGCTCATTTGGAAGCCGCGGATTTTCTAATCGAAGAAAATTAATCTGCTATGATTTTATTTATGCATTATGCTTTTCTATTGTGTGTTTTATTATATTGTTGTTTTAAGTTATCTATATGTTTGTAATGCAATATTTATTTTTCAATAATAAATATTATGTGTTTGTTTATAAAGGATATTATTTGATGAATGCGGGCATGTGCAATGGAGAATTGTGTCTTGCAGACTGTGCAACGACGAATACGATTCTAAAAATAAGAAATATTTCGATCATCTTGATATGAAAGAAGCTAGTGTTATTACTATATCGGGTAGCACGAATATAATTGAGGGCTCCGGAAGAGCTAATATTTTACTGCCCAGAGGAACAAGGCTGATAATTGAAAATGCTTTATATTCTCCTAAGTCTCAAAGAAATTTATTAAGTTTTAAAGCTATTCGACATAACGGATATCATATTGAGACTGCAGAAAAAGGAGATATTGAATATTTGCATATTACAAAAGTGATATCGAATGACAAAATAATTGTGGAAATATTACCATCTTTTAACTCTGGGCTATATTACACATATCTTAAAACAATTGAATCACATGCTATCGTAAACCAGAAGTTTACTAATGATAATACATTTGTTGTTTGGCATGACCGGTTGGGCCATCCCGGTTCAATTTTGATGCGGAGAATAATTCAAAATTCACGTGGACATTTAATGAATAACCAGAAGATTCTTCAATCGAATGAATTATCATGTGCTGCTTGCTCTAAAGGGAAGTTGATTATTCGTCCATCACCAATAAAAATAAAGAATGAAACTATAAGAATTTTGGAACGTATACAAGGTGATATTTGTGGACCGATACATCATCGTGTGGACCATTTAGATATTTCATGGTATTGATTGATGCATCAACTAGATGGTCTCATGTATGTTTGTTATCAACGCGGAATGTATCTTTTGCGAGATTGCTTGCTCAGTTGATTCGATTAAGAGCACATTTTTCGGATTATCCAATAAAGAATATACGCCTTGATAATGCTGGTGAATTTACTTCCAAGGCATTTAATGAATATTGCATGTCTATTGGAATTGATGTTGAGCACCCCGTGCCACATGTCCATACGCAAAACGGTCTTGCAGAATCGTTGATTAAAAGATTGCAATTAATTGCAAGACCATTATTAATGAAGTCAAAACTTCCCTCATCGTGTTGGGGACATGCAATATTACATGCAGCGGCACTAATCCGCATCAGACCAACAAGTTATAACGATATCTCTCCGATACAAATGGTTTATGGTCAGGAACCAAATATTTCCCATCTGAGAATTTTTGGATGTGCGGTATATGTTCCAATCGCTCCACCACAACGCACGAAGATGGGACCTCAAAGGAGGTTGGGAATATATGTCGAATTTGAATCTCCATCGATAATAAAATATTTAGAACCTCTAACTGGAGATTCATTTACGGCTAGATTTGCCGATTGTCATTTCGATGAATCGAATTTTCCGACATTAGGGGGAGAAAAGAAACAGCTGGAAATGAGTATTAGTTGGAATGAATTATCGCTAAATCATTATGATCCTCGAACGAAAGAATGTGAACTAGAAGTTCAAAAGATAATTCATTTATAAGGATTAGCTAATCAACTGCCAGATAGCTTTACTGACCTTAAAAGAGTGACTAAGTCACATATACCAGCTGTTAATGCTCCTGCAAAAGTTGATGTTCCTGGAGAACATATAATGATCGAGCCTAAGCCACAACTAAAACGTGGTATGCCCTCGGGTTCCAAAGATAAAAATCCTCGAAAAAAAAGGAGCAAATAATAAAAATAGTCCAGTCGAGGATTTATCGACTCTAGAAGAGTCAATGGGCATTAATGATTATGATAATGGAAACCAGGTACCTGAAATTTTTTAGAATAATGATAATGAAGAGATCTCGATAAATTATACCCAAAATGAAATTAGATGGAACCTAGAAAAAGTCAACGTTGACAATAAATTCTCATTTAACGTAGCGCTACATGAAATGAATGAGATAAATGAGAATGATGATCATGAAAGATGCAGACAAAGAAATGATTGGCCAAAATGGAAAGATGCAATCGAGGCAGAATTAAAATCACTTGAGAAACGAAAAGTTTTCGGACTTGTAGTCCGCATACTAGAAAATGTAAAGCCGGTTGGATGTAAATGGGTTTTCATCAGAAAGAGAAATGAAAACGGTGAAATTGTGAGATACAAAGCACGGCTTGTTGCGCAAGGCTTTTCACAACGACCTGGTATTGATTATGAGGAGACGTATTCTCCTGTGGTGGATGCAACTACTTTTCGTTATTTAATTAGTCTGTCAGTACGTGAATGGCTCGATATGCGTCTAATGGATGTTGTCACTGCTTATTTATATGGATCACTTGATAGTGATATATATATGAAACTTCCCGAGGGCTTTCAGTTACCTGAAAATTTAGGGCCCCGAAATGAGTACTCAATCAAGCTAAATAAATCGCTTTATGGATTAAAGCAATCTGGGCGTATGTGGTATAATCGCCTAAGTGAATATTTATCGAAAGAATGGTATAAAAATGATCAAACTTGCCCGTGCATATTTATGAAAAGATCTAGAAGTGAATTTGTCATCATTGCAGTTTATGTTGATGATATCAACATAATTGGAACTCCTGAAGAGTTATCAAAAGCCGTTGATTGTTTGAAAAAGGAGTTTGAAATGAAAGATCTCGGTAAAACGAAATTTTGTCTTGGATTGCAAATTGAATATTTAAAGAATGGGATATTCGTACATCAGGAGACTTATACGAAAAATGTATTGAAAAGATTTTATATGGATAAAGCTCATCTATTGGATACTCCAATGATTGTTCGATCTTTAGATGTGAATAATGATCCGTTTAGACCCTATGAAAATAATGAAGAACTACTTAGTCTTGAAGTACCATATCTCAGTGCTATTGGAGCACTAATGTATTTGACGAGTCATACGCGACCTGATATAGCGTTCGCTGTAAATCTGTTGGCAAGATATAGTTCGTCACCGACTCGTAGACATTGGAATGGAGTTAAACGGATATTTCGATACCTAAAAGGAACAACTGATATGTGATTGTTCTATCCAAATGAATCAAAAGCAGATTTGATTGGGTATGCAGATGCTGGTTTTCTATCCGACCCACATAATGCTCGATCGCAAACGAGCTATTTATTTACGCATGGCGAAACCGCTATTTCATGGCGGTCAGTTAAACAAAGTTTAACGGCTACCTCATCTAATCATGCGGAAATTCTAGCTATTCATTAAGCTAGCAGATAATGTGTTTGGTTGCGATCGATAATTAAGCATATACAACAAACTTGTGGGTTATTATAGGAAAAGTTACTTCCGACGATTTTATATGAAGATAATGCTGCATGCATTGCCCAATTAAAGGAATGATGCATTAAGGGAGATAGAACAAAACATATTTCACCAAAAATTTTGTTTACACATGATTTAGAGAAAAATGGTGATATTGATGTACAACAAGTGCGATCTAGTGAAAATCTTGCAGATTTATTCACGAAAGCACTTCCTCCAATAATTTTCAAAAGATTGGTATATTCAATTGGAGTTCTAAGACTTCGAGATTTCGAAAGATGTCATCATCAGGGGGAGTAAATACGCGTTGCACTCTTTTTCCCTTCACTGAGGTTTTTCCATGTGGTTTTCCCAGTAAGGTTTTTAATGAGACAACAATCGAAAGCGTATCTAAAAGAATCATGTACTCTTTTTCCTTCATTAGGTTTTTATCCCATTGGATTTTTCCTAATAAGGTTTTAACGAGTCATATTCTTTGAAAACATCCAAGGGGGAGTATTATGAAATAATTAATTGTGGATGTTTTAAATAATAATATTAGTTAAATTATTGATGATTTGGAAGTATTGTATTAAATGATGATAATGTGATAAGATGATAAGATGATGTGTTTAATTGAAGAGTTTGTATTTTAGTGTGAGGTGTATAATTTTAATTAATGTGATTAGTTGTAATAGTGAATTATTAGTAGTATAAATAGGTGATTAGAGTTCATTGTAAATCACACCAAGTATTGCAATACTTAATCTCTCTCTAATCACTCTCTCTTTATTATTATAAGCTATATTATCATTATAATCTTATAAATATAATTATAATAAAATAATCTTAATATAATATTAATCACAATTAATATTTTTATAAGAAAAACAATATTTTATCTCCCAAAATTTTGTATCATTTCCATCGTTCTGTCCAGACAGTACTGAAAAATTCAGCATGATGCTAGCTAGCTAATAATTAACGAATAAACAAAGACTTCATCTAAATAAGTCTGTCCAAAAATAATGTTTAATTAATTCCTTCATTTTCCTGAAATAAGAACGCCAACTTGATGAAGACAACACAGCTGTCATTAAACTAAAAAACGACTTTCGATTCGACCTCAAAGTCAAAGAAGCCTTTCATTTCTTCGAATTAATGGCGACATCTTATGCAGCTTTTACTTCTCTCATGCATCTCATATCAGATCTCCATGAACATCCTTACCCTCCCATCAAGCTCGACGAGGAACTCGTCGACTCCCTCAATTCGAAGATCTCTTTCTTTCAAAAGTTCCTCGAAGAACACCACACCTCCGTCGACCTCAAGTTGGAGCTCCGAATGGCTGATGCAGCCTACGCTGCGGAAGACGTCATCGATGCTCACATAGCGGATGATGGAGTTTTCGATCAAGTTGACTTCAACACAAGTCTTCAAAAGGCGTTAGACGGCATGGATCTAATCAAGAAAGAAGTGACGGAGATGAATTGGAATGCTGACAAGAGAAGTAGTCAAGGCAGCGACCGACCTACACGACGACCTGCTGCTAATAATTCTGATGGTGGGAACAACAATACGGTGGTCGGTATGGAAGACCTAACAATCGAAATCGTGGACAAGCTCACTCACGGGTCTGGCCGTCATGTTGTCTCAATAACAGGTATGGGCGGAATAGGTAAGACAACACTTGCTAACAAAGTCTATAACCATCCTTACGTTGGGAACTACTATGATGTTCGTGCCTGGGCTACGATATCCAAGGACTACAACATACATGAAAGTCTGATAGAACTTCTTCATTGTCTAGATAAGACACAGAGTAAGGAAACTTTGAGAGGAAAGGGCGAATATGAGTTGGGTGATAAACTGTACAAGGATTTATTCGGCAAAAGGTATTTACTTATAGTAGACGACATATGGGTTGTCGAGGCGTGGGATAGTTTGCGCAAGTTCTTGCCGGATAGCCGCGGTAGTGGAATTGTCATAACCACCAGAGAATCGAAATTCGCTTCGATCAGCTCGCATGCTTTTTCTGTGTGTTTGTTAGACGAGGGAAAAACTTGGGATTTGTTTTGCAAAACCGTATTCGGACAAGATGACTGCCCCCGCGAGCTAGAGGATGTTGGCAAGGAGATATCGAACAATTGTAGAGGACTTCCTCTTTCGGTTGTCGTGATTGGAGGCCATCTAGCTAGGTCACCCCGAACGAAAGAATATTGGAAATATGTAGCAGAAAATTTAAGTTCCACCGTGAGTTCAGAAGACGACGCAATTTGCGTGAAGATATTATCATTAAGTTATGTCCATTTACCGGTGCATTTGAAGCCTTGTTTCCTTTACATGGGAATTTTTCCCGAAGATGAAGAGATTGATGTCGACAGACTGGTCAGTCTATGGGTGGCAGAAGGGTTTCTAAAACCAATTTGTGGAAAGAGCCTAGAAGAGGCTGCACGAGACTACATACGTGACCTCGTCGGTAGGAATCTCATTTTAGTTTCTGTCTGGTCTCAAATGGGAGAAGTAGTCGCATTCAAGGTCCACGATCTTTTGAGGGATTTAAGCTTGAAAGAAGCTATAGAGAAGAAGTTTCTTTGCATAGTGCGGAAGCAGCATGATCTAGAAGTTTCAAACAAGGAAAGACGAATAGTCCTTTATCCAAGCTCATATGAGGTGGACCGTTTCTATTCCGACGCAGCTGTCCAGAAATCACCGTCAGTGTTGCGTAGTTTGATACTTGAGGATATATTATTATTACCTTCTTCAGTTTATAATAAGTCGTTAAAAGTTTTGGCTTCAACTTGGTATTTGGACAGTAGTAGTTTACATGACATGGTACAAGTTGCTTCTCAACATGTTAACTTGCGCTGCCTTCACTTCTCATCATATAATTGGAACGAATTGGTTATCTTTCCTTCATCAATTATTTCGATCTGGAATCTTCAGTCTCTATACATAGAAGATTCCGAAGGGGCTGAATTACCGAAAGAAATCTGGAAAATGTCTCAACTTAGACATATCTGCATATACAACAGATTCATTCTCTCGGATCCTCCTCCAAGTGAGAGCAGCGACGTTGATATCTTGAAGAACCTTCAATCGGTTAGAGGTATACTAAATTTGAGTTTTAGTGAAGATTTGGTCAAAAGAATTCCCAACGTCAGGATATTAGAGGTGGAATATGATGATGAAGTCGAGGGGTTCAGTGAGGGGGTGTATGCTCTGAACAACATCGCTCGTCTTGAAAAGCTTGAAGATTTATCTTGCTTGTTGGACGATGTGAGTTCCATAGCACTACGAAACGAAATGCTGTCGAGTATTACTTTCCCGGCCCATTCACTCAAGTGCTTGTATATTAGCGGCCTTTGTTTGGACGACGACGTAACAATGACTAAGATTGGCTCACTGCCACTGCTAGAAGATCTACGTCTGTGGAGTTGCAGCGGAAGCGGGTGGAATCACGTCGAAGGACAGTTTGTTCGTTTGAAATACTTGGAGATAGTGGAGTGTAATGATCTCGAATGTTTTACGGCAGATTCAGACCATTTTCCTTGCCTCGAAGACCTGAGACTAATGTATATAGGTAGGTTGAGGGAGATATCCCCAGATGTTGGAGACATACAGACGCTCAGATTCATCCAATTGCGGAACTGTCAGGACTCAGCTGTTATGTCTGCTAAAGAAATGGCAGAGTACCAAAAACGCCAAATGGGGAATGAACAATTACAAATTAAGGTTAGTTTGGTTGACCATTCCAGTCTTTCTGCAGAGAGCTTGAGCGCAAGTAACATTATTATTATTGTCGAATGATTTCCATTTCATTTCATATCATATCGTGGTGGGGTAGAGGAAGAATAGGACGCCTTTTCTGTTTTTTTTCTTGTTGGAATATGAATGATATATTACATACATATATACAATACATTATACATAGTGTAGTGTTGTTGTTTGTAAGAAAAATTATGGTATGGTGATAATATTTATTGTTTTATATATGGTTAAGACTGGATGGATGGATGGGTCTTTCACGTTGAGTTTAACAATTTTAATATATATATATTATATATATATATATATATATAATATACTAATCAATTCTCTTCTTATCTAAATGGTCGACATCTCAGTTATGAATTTTAATTACATAATGTCAAGTGATTAAAGAATAAAAACGACATTGCTCATTATTACAAGGGTAAACTCCTTCATACCCCACGTAGTTATACTAAAATGCGCGTTATTACCTTGTGGTTTATTTTTTATGCGACGCCCCTATATGGTTTCTAAAATGTAGCACCGTACCCCCCGATCAGCACTTTCTGCCCGAGAGTGTACCACACGCACTGTTATTGCAACTGAAATATAATTTGACCACTTTATTTTAACATGAAATGACTAAAATACCCCTCGAATCAATAATCACAAAAATGAAAAATGAAATTAACAAACACATTAAAGGTATATCCGTAGCAAATAATGAAAAAAAAAAAAAAATTGCCCGGCGGCCTCGCCGCCCCGAGCAACCCAGCTCCACCAGATCCGTGGCATCTCGCAGCCACACCGAATTGCTCTGCAGCACTAGATCTTTCAGCATCGAGCTGTCCTGCTCTACCTCGCACCCCTTGCAGCAGCACCACACCATATCGCTCGCGCAGATCTGACCAAGAGGCCTCTCGCAGTGCCCCTTGTCGCCCCTTCGCAGCCCTGCACTCCAGATCTGATCCAAGAGGGCTTCCACAGTGCCTCTCGCCGCTGAGCAGCACCATACCACCGAATCTAACCTTGCTGCTCGCAATTGCTGGCCACCAGCAACCTTGCCGCTCGCTACCCCTTCACAGCCCTGCACCCCAGATCTAACTTAAGAATTTGACATTTAAAATAATGGGATGATGATCGATCCATATAAACTCTTTCGAATCTCTTCTTTCTTCACCCTAAAACCCTTGCAGTCCAACAATTCGTCATATCAGTCGTTGGCGTTGAACTTCGAGATGGGTTCGAAGGAGGGTTTGGATGTTCATCATGGGATGGTGTCAGGGATTACTATGAGTGATAATGGGGGCTGAATGTTTGAGTGTTGCGACGGATGGGAAGGAATGTTCAATTTGGTCAAAGGGGTCAAAGGGTATAAAAAAGAAAATTTAGAGTGTTAGAAGGGTATAAACGGAATTTTATGTGAATGTTTGACCGTAAGAGGAAAACTGACCGGACTGGGAGCGTGTGCATTATGAAATAAACCATGAGGGTATTTAACGCTATTATCAAATCACAGGGGCTTTGATGTTTATTTTTCAAACCACATGTAGGTTTTATGCAATTTAGTCTTATTACAATGTAAAATTTTGTCCAATTAATATTATGAAATAAAAAATTATCATTTTCCTAATAAATAAAAACGTAAAATAAATTTAACCTTTGAGGCAAATAGGGATTGGACGAAGAGTAATAATAGGATTACGTTAAAAAAACACAATGGAGGTCAACTCATAAGTTATGAAGCCAAAGTAGACTATCATCCAAAAAGCATTACATAACACAAGTTAAGAACGGCCTAAACATACTACAAAAAATTACATGAACGATAAAGATAGCTCGAGGACATTTTAAACTGGTAAATCAAACTGCAAGAGAACAACATTTGATTCGCAGTAATAACAAGCCAGAGAAGGACGGGCGATCGATCTTGTTGGCTCGGAGCAGTTCAAGGTTTGGGAGGCGGAGAACCACTGCTGCTGCTGGTGCTTGGACCACGTCCTCTTCATGAAATTTTGCAAATTGGAAGATTAATTAATCAGTGGTAAAACCATGACTATTTTCAGTGAAAAACGACCAAATCTTCGATGGAAACAAACGCCATTTAGAAAAGAAACAAGTGACAGGAAATAGATATGTTGATTCAATTGAGGGAGAAAACCAAGACAAGTGTATATTTACACTGATTAATAATACCTTCTTGGAGATGGCGAACTTGATGGGGAACGAACTGGCCTTCTAATAGGTGAGCGACGACTACGTTTGCGGCCAATAGGTGATCTTCTCGGTGGGCTACAAAGTCGTCTAGGTGAACTAAAATCATACAAACCATGATGACATAAAAGTTCAAAATCATTGTCGTAACAATTTTCAGCGGTCTCAAGATGATATACATCTATCTATCTTTTAAGGAGCAACAAACAGCTATAGCAAGAATAAGAAAACAACACGCTTAATAGCACAAGCTCTAATGGCCACAGAAGTATACAGATAATACAATTCAATTCTTTCCAGCATTCCACATACTTCTCAATCTCATCAAATGTGGCAATGGGGGTTAAAGCACCATAGTATGATATAATAGAAGTTGGTTAACTAAGAGCAAAAAAATTCAAGCTCAACACACAGAATGGAACCCAACTGATTAAACTAATGCCCATCATCAGTTATATTGCCAAAGGCATAACTTGGCATATTATCTAGTCGCTATTAACACAGTGGCAGCAAGAAAAAAAAAATGTATAAGAAACGACTCATTAAACACAATGCTTCTTAACTACACATACCGTTGCCTCGGAAGAGGAGAACGCCGACGAACAGGACTACCACGCTTTCTTCTGGGAGATCCTCTGTCAAAAGTTACAGACATCAAATGAAGTTGCTTCTTATAAAAACAATGGAAGGAGCAATGAAAGTGCAGATTGTAATTTAATATTTAAAAAAAAAAAAAAACTAACTCTAGGAGGTGAAGATGGTGAATGGCCCCTAGGAGGCGACGGAGGGCATCTCCTGGGAGGCGGTGTGTCTCCTCTACGACGCAAAGGTGAATCCACTCTTCTTCGAGGAGGAGGAGGAGGAGAATCAGGTTCTCTAGGTGGGCTACCTTTTCTCGCTACAGCAGACCTTCTACGAGGTAAAGAGATGGGCTTTCGCCTTGGAGAATCTGATCAAAGGAACAATTTCATGTCAAACTTTTTAATAACATTAATGGTGACCAGTTTGCTAAGAGTAATATTGTGACACCTTCTCTTGACTGCTTTGACCCTTCATTGTCAGCATCATCAGATCTTGGGGCATCTCTCCTTGATGAGGTAGCAGCTGTCTTTGAAGGTGATGCAGGCTTCTTCCTCTCAGGCAAAGTGAATATTGCACGTTCAACTTTTCCATCAATGTGGGCCTGAACGCAAAATCAAACTATAAATTAAAAACTGCATGCATGCTAGGAGGAGAGGAAGAAAAAATCAATAACTGATAAGATATATGATTCATACACCGTCCATGTGTAAAAGGAAATCCATGCCTGAACTCAACATATGCAAATCCTTGTGTGGTAAAAATACCGGAGATGCAAGATGCATAACAACAACTTACAACATGATCAATGGCCAGCCGTACATTAACTACTTCACCAAAATTTCCTGAAAAAGTATCATAATTTGTCATGATGGACGCACGAATGGAATTGAAAAACAATGAGAGTTGCCGTTACTTGATATAGAAAACTGAGACCAAATATTTATTTCAAATGGTTTTTATTCACATTCCTGCTCGACTGGTCAACATGCAGCACAAGGGACAGGGGAAGCTTTTGTTAAGTGGGATTAAGTTTTCTCTTAAATACATAATATATTTTGTACTTAGCATTTTGGTTAAGTCAATAGTTGGTGAGATAGAAATATGGTTCACCTCACTCACTCACGTATGGTATGTCATGATGCATAAAAAGGCTTTTGTATATTGTGTGATATGTATGTATGAAAAACAGAACATTCACAAACATTTGTTCTTCTTCCAAGCATATGTTCTGTTATGTATCAGCTTTCCTGGAGAGTACAAAAACAAAGAAAGGAAAAAACTAAAGCAAAGCAATTAACACCAGAAAAACAGACTAATGCAGAAGCATTACTAAATCTTTAAAATAAAGCAAACAACCAATCTAGTGAAAATAATCAATTGCATAAGAACTCAGCTGATACACAAGAACACTCATCTAGTGAGCATTCCATCAAGAATGATTTGTCAGTCCCATATACTTAGCCCATTCTACAATATTGGTGAGGATATGAAACCCATAATTTAAATTTTTGAATAAAAAGAAAGAATAGGCAGAATCTGTATATCAATCACTTACATAAAAGATACTTTATTAAAACAATATATGTGCTCTCTTTTTTAAAGGAATGGTTGTAAAACGATTCCATTATTGTAGCACAAACTTCATAATATATAGGCTAAAATGCATAGAACTCCCCTGTGGTTTTACCGAAATGCATAAAAACCCCCATGATTTTTTTATTGCGCGATACCCCCTCGTGGTTTTGAGATCTCTGCACACTTTCCCTTACGGGTCCAATTAAATATTACGGTCAGCTAAAATAAGAGATTCCCGTTATGCCCTTACTAATGTAAACTAGGCAAAATCATACTTAGAATTCGTGGGCTTCATTTTCAAATTGAACCCTAATTCCCAAAAGCTTGAACCCTAATTCCCAAAATCATACTTAGAATTCGCGGACTTCATTTTCAAGCAGCGCTTCATCTACTCCTTTATCAGAAGTTACCGTCGTCAGCGTCTTCGTCGGAGTTGCCGAGATCTGCAGAGGGTGAAGGGCGATCGGTGGAAAATGAAGTATACCTACTGTAACATCTATTTATGAGTCGATGGGAGGTTTGAGTGGCTTCCGAATGTGCGGTACTTTGGGGCTTTGAGGGTATTATTTAGGGATGTCGATAAGGACAGGTTCTTCTTGGGGACTTTGAACGATTTTTACACACGCGCAGGGGGTAAGTGTTGTAATATTCAGTTTTATTATTGCAAACATGGTGAGACTTTGGATACCGGGCTTCGGGCGATAAAAAACGACAACGATATTAGAGATGTGATCGACCAACACAGAAACGAGCGTGTCATTCACATTTATGTTGAGGAGTTGCATGGTTATATTGAAGCTACTGACAGCAAGGGTAGGATGATTTCTGATCCAAGTACGGATGTGCCTCGCATTATTTATCCCCTACCCGAGGGTATTTCTGCTTTCGAAAATGTGAATCTGATTGCTGGTGAAGAAGAGCTTAGGTCAGTTAATGAGGGTGTGGGTGAGGGTGACATTGACACTGAAGTAAATGCTGAGAACTGGGAATTTGAGGTAGATGCTGAGAATGATGCCGAGGTAGATGCTGAGAACTTGGAAGCTGAGGTAGATGCTGAGAATGATGCCGAGGTAGATGCTGTGGTACATGCTGAGAACTTGGAAGCTGAGGTACATGCTGAGAATGGTGCTCGAGATGGTGATTGTGAAGCTGAGATAGATGCTGGTACTGGTTCTAGAGAGGATGATTGTGAGGATGGGATAGAGGGTGATAGTGATGTTGATGCTGAGGAAAATGGAGAGGAATTAATGTCTTCAGCAACTGATTCCGATGATGAAGACTTTATATTTGAGGAAGGCCTTGATGAAGATGATTCTGAAGATGAAACTCATACTAGAGATAAAAGACATGCAGCAAGTACAAATGAGGCAGTGAATAGTTGTGGACTACTATGATGTTCGTGCCTCGGCTACAATATCCAAGGACTACAACATACATGAAAGTCTGATAGAACTTCTTCATTGTCTAGATAGGACGGAGAGTAAGGAAAGTTTGAGAGGAAAGGGAGAACAGGAGTTGGGTGATAAACTGTACAATGGTTTATTCGAGAAAAGGTATCTAGTTATAGTAGACGACATATGGGATGTCGAGGCGTGGGATAGTTTGCGCAAGTTCTTGCCGGATAGCCACGGTAGTGGAATTGTCATAACCACTAGAATATCGAAATTCGCTTCGATTAGCTCGCATGCTTTTTCTGTGGGTTTGTTAGAGGAGGGAAAAACTTGGGATTTACTTTGCAAAACCGTATTCGGACAAGATGACTGCCCCCACGAGCTAGAGGATGTTGGTAAGGAGATATCGAACAACTGTAGAGGACTTCCTCTTTCGGTTGTCGTGATTGGAGGCCATCTAGCAAGGTCACCACGAACGCAACAATATTGGAAATATGTAGCAGAAAATTTAAATTCCACTGTGAGTTCAGAAGACGATGCAATTTGCATGAAGATGTTATCATTAAGCTATATTCATGCAATTTGAATGGATCCTTAATTCGGGGTGTAGTTTTTTATGTGACCTGCAACAAGCTATGGCTGCAAGATTTCAAGAATCTGTGAAGCTAGGCAATGGAGAAAGTTGTTTTTGAGGTAGGATCTGTGAGATTGAGGCTGAGTTCTGGCAATGTAGGGATCCTAAGAGGTGTTAGGTATGTGCCTGAGATGAAGAGGAACCTCATTTCAATCGGAGCCTTGGATGAAAGAGGTTTTACAACTCATACTACAGCTGAAAAATCACAGTGCTAAAACAGAACAGACTGGTTCTGAGCGGATTTAAAAGGCATGGTATCTATGTCTTGGAGGGGTGTTATGTGGTGTCAGGCATGTCTGAGGAAATTAGGAAATGTGGTGGCTTGAATGTGGTGGAAGAGAAGCATGAAGACCTCATCTTGAGGTAAAGACAGGTGGAGCAAAACCTATAGTTGGAGCTGAATTTCCATAAATTGATGTTGTGAGCTTGGATAAAGTGAGCTCTGTTAGTGAGTCTTCCAGACCTGAGGTAGAGCTGGTTTCACCAAGAAGGATGAGTATTCCCAAGCTATGTTTGAGGCAAGTCCAGAGAATGGATGGAAGCTCAGAAGAAGGTGTTGAAACACCTGAAAAATGCTGGACAGAAACTCATTCTGCAGCTGGGAATGAAGCTGGTTTTGAGTCTGATGCTTCATTAAATGATTCTGAGCTCTCACCTATGAAAGAGACCAAGAAGAAAAGCTTGAGGGGCAGGAGATGGATTAGCAAGAGGCCTCAAGAAGCTAGAACAGAAAGGACATTCTAGGAGATGAAGAGAAATAACTCGAAGTGCCTAGTTGATTCTAAATGGGTGATTTCAATCTCATTTGGAGTTGGTAAGGTTTCTTTCGAGGCTCGAAGCTGCTAAACAGCTTGAAGACCAACAGAGCAAGGACAATTTGTACGCTTAAAATGCTTGGAGCTCCTTGAGTGTAGTGGTCTCGAATGTTTTACAGCAGACTCCAGCCATTTTCCTTGCTTGGAAGAGCTCGAACTAACACTATGAATTGCTTCAAGGAGATATCCTCAGACATCGGAGATATACAGACGCTGATATGTATTGAATTGATTGGTGCCCTGACTCAGTTGTTGTGTGTGCTAACGAAATAGAGCAAGTACCAAAAACACGACATGGGGAATGAACAATTACAAATAAAGGTTAGCTTGCTTGGCTCATCCAGTCTTTTCCCCGCTGAGAGCTTGAGCGCCAGTAATTTTATTGTCGGATGATATATATAAAACACTGCAGCCGCCCGAGGGACAGTTCTTATTGTATGTATGTATATGTATGTATCCATTGTCCTCTCGTCGTGAGTGGCTGATATCATTGAGGAGATTCCACTTAACAATTCTTTTCTAGAGACTTGCTGATTTGGGGACTTGAGAAAAATGGGCAATACAGAGTGTCAAGTCTGCGTACAGGGCTATCTATCTTGGGACCATAGAAGTACATGAAGATGCTGCGGAGTAGTGAATAGGAAATGCTCAGCCAAGGATGTGGCAGCTCAGGGATTACACTTGATACGATCTGCAGTTGTGTGGAGATGGTTTCGAGGACCTCAAAAATGCAACTCACGTTAGGGATATAAAATTTAAAGTTTGGCAGCTCAGCTCTTGAACGGACCAAAAAATTGTTGTTGATCGCATCCAACTCTCGGTCATGTATATCCTGTGGATGATTTGGAAAACAAGGAACTTGTGGATCTTCAATGGAGAAAAAATATCCGAACATGATGGAGGTTGGGTACAAATATTCGACCGTTTCTACATTTGCAGCGGCTTCATCGTGAACAAGAGGCTTTGGCTTCGGCGTGCTCCTCCTCATTTTAGACTTCTTTAAGGGTTCGAGTGCCAAATGTCGAATCTGTAATTTTTCATCCATTGCCATCTCCTCCTTCATCGTATGTCTCCGTTCATCATGCTTCATTTCTTCTTCTACCGAAGGAGATTTCATGATAGCACACGTGCATTTTTCATGTGTCGGCATAGGCGAGACAAGAGGGTCATCATCATCATTATCATCATCATTGTTTGAGACATAGTGAACACCCTCATGTCTCTCGTTAAACTTCAAAGGGAAGCATTTTTCGATCATAGACACCTTCGCCAATATCACATCATTCGGGTCATAGATAACGCATGCGTTGTCTTTGAATAAAAGAGAGTATCCTCTTTCCATCATTCTTGAAACACTCAAAAGATTTTGAGTTAAATGAGGAATAAAGAGAACATCGGGAATATACTTTGTACTTGTTTTGTCTTGACCGGTATCGATCCTTTCCCTTCGGCTTGAATGACCTTCCCATCTCCTAGTCGAACTTTCGTTTTGATGGATTTGTCCAAGCTCGCAAACATCTTCTCATCTTTGCACATGTGGCTTGTACAACCACTATCAATGAGCCATGTTTGCTCACTTTTCGTTTCGGGCATCGCCATAAAGAGCCATTCCTTAGCCTCTTCTTGATTATCGGAAAAGTTGGCTTGTTGTGGTTGAACATTAGCTTGCTTTTTTAGCCTACAATTCTTTTCGAGATGTCCCATTTTCTTGCAATAGTTGCAACGGATTGCACCCTTTTCTTTGTACCAACAATCACTCTCGATGTGATTGTTTCACAAGCATATTTTGCACGATCGGGTTGGCTTTTCTTTGTATTTGAAATTTTCAGCAACTTTCTCGTCGTTGTCGTCATCTTGGCTTTTCCCTTCTTTTGCTTTTTTTCCTTTCGTGTTCATCTTAAAGTCCGGTAGAGCGCCTTCGATGGCATCTTCTTCTCTCATATTCGCTCGTTGCTCTTGAGTTTGAAGCTTGCTAATGAGCTCGGCAACGGATAGAGTCTTGAGGTCGCATGATTCTTCGATAGCGGAAATTTTTGCCTCAAATTTCGAAGGTAAGCTTATCATCATCTTTTCCACCACCTTTGCATCGTTGAACTCTTCTCCCATCAACCTTATTTTGTTAACAAGGTCTAAGAGTTTGGAAGAATACTCTTTCACCGAGTCTCCATCCTTCATCTTCAACATTTCAAACTCTCTTGTTAATGTTAAGAGTTTGATACTCTTCACCCGTTCGCTTCCTTCAAACTCTTCCTTCAACTTATCCCAAACTTCTTTAGGATTTTCACAAGTCATGACTCTTGTGAAGATCGTATCGGAAAGAGCCGAGTGTAAACATGTGAGAGCTCTTGGTTTTTTTGCGACGTCTTCTTCGTGCTTCTTCATTTGAGCGATCGTCGGGTTTTCTCCATCTCGAATCTAGTAGCAAATGCCATATACACAAAGTTTTTGTTCAACGTTCACCCGCACCACTTGTTAGGATTTAAACAATGTTTGATCTCTCTCAACTGTGCTTAAGATTTGAATAACAATCGTGCTTGCAATAGTTTTCACTCCGGCAATCTCTTTATTGCTTTCGTGAGTTTTACACTCCGGCGAAGGTTTTCCCTTGTCCAGTCTGCAAGTGGAAGAAGAAAAATGATTAATTAATTAAGGTACCCTTTTTTCTCTCGATTGAAATGAGCCACACAATATCAATCATCATCTTATGTTTATATTCAGACAAAAACGTAGCTGTTTGAGAATAAAAAGGAAAAAGTAGAAGAATCAATCAATCAATCACATAAAAGAGACTTTACGAAACAACTATGCATGCTATCTTTTTTGAATGAATGGCTGTAAGTAAAACAATTCCATTGTAGAGCAGAGACTCTCACAGCTCTCAGCTCCTAAACAATATACAATGGCGACATCTTATGCAGCTTTTACTTCTCTGATGCATCTCATATCAGATCTGTGCGAACATCCTGACCCTCCCATCAAGCTCGACGAGGAACTCGTCGACTCTCTCAATTCGAAGATCTCCTTCTTTCAAAGGTTCGTTGAAGCTCACCATACCTCCGTCGAACTCGAGTTGGAGCTCCGAATGGCTGATGCAGCAAATTCTGCGGAAGACATCATCGATGCTCACATAGCGGATGATGGAGTTCTCGATCAAGTCGACTTCAATGGAAGTCTTCAAAAGGCGATACAAGGCATGGATCTCATCGAAAAAGAAGTGACGGAGATGAATTGGAATACTGAGAAGAAGAAAAGTAGTCAAGGCAGCGACCGACCTAGACGACAACCTGCTGCTAATAATTCTGATGGTGAGAACAACGTGGTGGTCGGTATGGAAGACCTAACAATCGAAATCGTGGACAAGCTCACTCTGCCTCATCATAGCGGGTCCGGCCGTAAGATTGTCTCAATAACAGGTATGGGCGGATAGGTAAGACAACGCTTGCTGGTAAAATTTATGACCATAAATGTATTAGGGACTACTTTGATGTTCGTGGTTGGGCTACCATATCCAAGGACTACAATATACATGAAAGTCTGATTGAACTTCTTCATTGTCTAAATAAGAAACAGAGTAAGGAAAATTGAGAGAAAAGGGCGTTCACGAGTTGGGTGATAAACTGTACAAGGATTTATTCGGCAAAAGGTATTTACTTATAGTAGACGACATATGGGATGTGGAGGCGTGGGATAGTTTGCGCAAGTTCTTGCCGGATAGCCGCGGTAATGGAATTGTCATAACCACTAGAGGATCGAAATTCGCTTCGATCAGCTCGCATGCTTTTTCTGTGGGTTTGTTAGGTGAGGGAAATACTTGGGATTTACTTTGCAAAACCGTATTCGGACAAGATGACTGCCCCCACGAGCTAGAGGATGTTGGCAAGGAGATATCGAACAACTGTAGAGGACTTCCTCTTTCGGTTGTCGTGATTGGAGGCCATCTAGCAAGGTCTCCACGAAAGAAAGAATATTGGAAATATGTAGCAGAAAATTTAAGTTCCACCGTGAGTTCAGTTGACGATGCAATTTGCGTGAAGATATTATCATTAAGCTATATTCATCTACCCGTGCATTTGAAGCCTTGTTTCCTTTACATGGGAATTTTTCCCGAAGATGAAGAGATTGATGTTGAGAAACTCATACGGCTATGGGTGGCTGAAGGATTTCTAAAACCAATTTGTGGAAAGAGCCTAGAAGAGGCTGCACGAGAATATATAGGTGACCTCGTCGGTAGGAATCTCATTTTAGTTTCTTCTGAGTCATCTCGAAGGGGAGAAGTAGTCGCATTCAAGGTCCACGATCTTTTGAGGGATTTAAGCTTAAAAGAAGCTATACAGAAGAAGTTTCTTTGCATCGTGCGGAAGCAGCATGATCTAGAAGTTTCAAACAAGGAAAGACGAATAGTCCTTTATCCAAGCTCAGACCATTGCTATTTCGATGACGCCACTGTTCAAAAATTGCCGCCAGTTCTTCGTACTTTGATGCTTCATGATATATTATTACCTTCTTCTTCAGTTTATAATAAGTCGTTAAGAGTTTTGGCTTCAGCTCGGCCTTTGGACATTAGTAGTATAGATGACATGGTACAAGTTGCTTCTCAACATGTTAACTTGCGCTGCCTTCACTTCTCATCATATAATTGGAACGAATTGGTTATCTTTCCTTCATCAATTATTTCGATCTGGAATCTTCAATCTCTATGCATAAATGGACATATCAAAGGGGCTGAATTACCGAAAGAAATCTGGAAAATGTCTCAACTCAGACATATCTGCATAAACGGGAGAATCATTCTCTCGGATCCTCCTCCAAGTGAAAGCAGCGACGTTGATATGTTGAAGAACCTTCAGTGGGCTGAGAAGATACTAAATTTGAGTTTTAGTGAAGATTTGGTCAAAAGAATTCCCAACGTCAGGATATTAGAGGTGGAATATGATGATGAAGTCGAGGGGTTCAGTGAGGGGGTGTATGCTCTGAACAACATCGCTCGTCTTGAAAAGCTTGAAACACTTATTTGCTGGTTGCGCAATGTGAGGTCCGTAGCACTACGAAACGAAATGCTGTCGAGTATTACTTTCCCGGCCCATTCACTCAAGTGCTTGACTGTCAGCAGCCTTCGTTTGGATGACGACGTAACGATGACTAAGATCGGCTCACTGCCACTGCTCGAAGAACTAAGCCTGTATTATTGCAGCGGAAGCGAGTGGAAGCTTGTCGAAGGACAGTTTGTTCGTCTAAAATACTTGGAGATAGTGGAGTGTAATGATCTCGAATGTTTTACGGCAGATTCCGACCATTTTCCTTGCCTCGAAGAGCTGCTGATACTAAGCGATATGGAGAATAGGTTGAGGGAGATATCCGCAGATGTTGGAGACATACAGACGCTCAGATGCATCCAATTGTGGGAGTGTCCCGACTCAATTGTTGAATCTGCTAAAGAAATAGCAGAGTACCAAAAACACCAAATGGGGAATGAACAATTACAAATTAAGGTTTTCTTGCGTTACGGATCCAGTCTTTCTGCAGAGAGCTTGATTGCGGGCAATTTTATTATTGTCGAATGATTTCCATTATCATCATTGTATTGTATGTATTTATTTATGCTTTCTTATTTATTTGTTTGTTTGTTTGTTTGTTCTGAGATGAGATGAGAAAAGAAAGATTATGATAATATATTATTTATTATGAAATAATTAAATTTATTAAGACGTGGATGTTTTAAATAATAATATTAGTTAAATTATTGATGATTTGAAAGTATTGTATTAATTGATGATAAGATAGAAATTGTATAATTAAAGAATTTGTATTTTAGTGTGAGTTGTATAATTGTATTTAATGAAATTAGTTGTAATAGTAATTTATTAGTAGTATAAATAAGTGATTAGAGTTCATAGTAAATCACATTACAATATTGAAATATTTAATTTCTCCCTAATCTCTCTCTTAAATATTATAAATTATATTATCATAATATAACTATAATTATAGTAAAATAATCTTAATATAGTATTTAATCACAATTAATATTTTATAACATATCTATACAATTTATTAAGTGGGAGAGTGAGATAAAAACTGTCAATTTTGGTATGTACACTTATTTGCAATTTTACCTTTTCATTTAAAATTTATTTTAATTGGGTAATTAACATTTTAATCCTAAACTTGTTTTATTATAATTATATCCTTACAAAATATTTTTGTAAATATATTAAAAATAATATTTTATCTATTAAACAATATAAATTACAAATAAAATATATATATATATATATATTAAACACGTATATATTTGCGTCGATCTTTTTTTGTTATTATTATTGTGAGTTCGTTATTGCATTGTCGTGTTTAGACTATGGGTCCGTTGTATCTTTATAATTGAGGTAGCAATAGCATAGCACGTGTGGTCGTCAAATGGGTGTTGAATATTCAATAATTTTCTTGATTGCACGTCTTTTTCCTAAGGTTGGAGTTACGTATAAAAATTATTAAATAATAACAATTAATTATCTATCGGACGAAAGTATTGACTTAGACGAAACCATATCAGTATCACAATTATTTTTATAAAATATTTCATTTTATTTCAATTAGTGTGCGAGTTTTTTCAAGGAGCCTCCTAGTCTCCCTCAATAATTGATATAGTGCCACTACAAAATAAAATGTTTTTTTTTTTATGTTTATTATTTTCCAGTCTCGAAATTTTATAAATAATTTTACCATATTTTTCTCTCGTCAGCATCGTGTTTGATTGACAGATGGCCGATGGGAACTCATTGCTTCATCCAAAGATTATTATTTAAAAAAAAAAGAAGAGAAAAGAGAGACAGCTAAAAGAAAAGTAAATTAATTAATAATTTTAAATAATTATGTACAACCACAAACTCAGAAAAGATATCTAAAAAGGCTAACATCAATTAACATGAGTCTAAGCACAACTATCAAAATTAGTTGATGGTCTTATTGTTTTCCTTTCCTTTCCTTTATATCTTTTCAGTTTGACCGCTGCCCTGCAAACTCATCGGCCGGTCAAACTCTTCATTAATATGACGTATGAATCCTTTTAATCAGTTAAGTATGTACTGCTCTTTCTATCTGTTGCTTCTCTCCCCTCCATTGGATAAGTAAAGAAGCCAACCATTAAGCCTATATGATTGTTGCAGCTAATCGATGGAAAGTTTTGAGATCATCATTGCAAAAGTAGGTTCTTTCACTCGGTAAGATTTCAGATTCCTCAGTATTTGGGATTATGTTTGAGCCTTTTTTTTTTCCTTTTCTTTTTCAATGGCGGGTTGTAATAAAGATTTGATTTTTATGTGTTATGGCATCAAAACTGCATTTTGTAATGAGCTGAGTCGATTTCTGTTTCTCCCTTCCTCTGCTTCCTCATGATTTGTGCTTTGTTATTACTGATCAAGAACATCATTACATCTTTATAAGATGCTCACGAGCTCCATTAGAGCATCTCTATTGCTTGCTTCCATGGATATTTCATGAGATTTGCTTGGTTTCTGTTCATCGACAGGGTTAATTAGTGGTGAAGAAATACTCAGACCCAATGTGTTAACTGTTAAGAGATGGTCCTTTTGTAGCCATCTTAAGAGCTGCTGCTGATATTATTAGTTGGGATATTCATCTGAAGTGTTGTTTAATATTAATATCATGGCCTCAAAGACAGCCTCTAGGCCTCCCTCAGGAATTCAACAAAAATCTCTTGGACCTAAACATGGCAGATCTCTTCTGTCTTCAGTCTCAAAGACTAACAAGCCTACGCCACTGATCCCCCGAAAATCCGAAGAACAAGATGGATTAACAGCAGTTGACTCCATAAAATCTCATCCTACACCTTCGCCTGATTCAGACATTGAACCTTATGCACACGAAATTAGTAGTTCAAAGGGTGCCGATATAGAGGAGAAGATATCATCTGAGCTCAGAAGTGTAAAGGAAGGGCCCAAGGCCGTCGAGAGTGGCAAAAGCAGCATTTGCAGAGGTAGCTCGGGCAGTGATGTCAGCGACGAGAGTTCTTGCGGTAGCTATACGAGCAGTATCAGTAAGCCCCACAAGGCCAACGACGTGCATTGGGAAGCTATACAGGCCGTTCGAGCTAGGGATGGTGCTTTGGGGCTGAGCCATTTTAGGCTTCTGAAGAAGTTGGGCTGTGGCGATATTGGAAGCGTCTATCTTGCCGGGCTGACGGGCACTAAGTGCTACTTTGCAATGAAGGTCATGGACAAGGCGTCCCTGGCTAGTCGTAAGAAGCTGCTCCGTGCTCAGACCGAGAGAGAGATCTTGCAGTCTTTGGACCATCCGTTCTTGCCCAGTCTATACGCCCATTTCGAGACGGAGAAGTATTCTTGTCTGGTCATGGAGTTTTGTCCCGGCGGAGACTTGCATACCCTCAGACAGAGGCAGCCCGGGAAGTTTTTCTCCGAATAGGCCGTGAAGTAAGAGATTATGTTCTTACATAAACGTATACATAACTGCGTTCAACGATTTATTCGATGATTATCAATCCGTTTTCAGATTTTACATAGCGGAAGTACTACTCTCCCTAGAGTACCTACACATGCTCGGGATCATCTACCGTGACCTCAAGCCCGAGAACGTCCTCGTTCGGGAAGACGGGCACATAATGCTCTCGGACTCTGACCTCTCCCTTCGTTGCGCTGTTAGCCCGACTCTCATCAAGACGCCATCTTTAACAACTTCAAGCACAAACCCTAACATGAACTGTGCCCAGACATCATGCATCAGTGTCCCGACGACATGCTTCTCTCCCCGTCTCTTCTCGAGCAAGTCCAAGAAAGAAAGAAACCGCAAGAACGACGAATCGACCCAAGTGAACCCACTGCCCGAGCTCATCGCTGAGCCAAGCAACGCTCGCTCCATGTCCTTCGTAGGGACCCACGAGTATTTAGCGCCCGAGATCATCAAAGGGGAGGGCCACGGCAGCGCGGTGGATTGGTGGACTTTCGGGATTTTTCTGTACGAGCTTTTGTTCGGGAAGACGCCCTTTAAGGGCTCGGGAAATAGGGCGACGCTGTTCAATGTCGTAGGCCAGCCTCTTCGTTTTCCAGAAACGCCCGCGGTGAGCTTCACTACTAGGGATTTGATCAAGGGCTTGCTCGTAAAAGAGCCTCAGCTAAGGCTGGCTTATAAACGAGGGGCTACTGAGATAAAGCAGCATTCTTTTTTCGAAGGCGTGAACTGGGCTTTGATACGATGTGCTACGCCGCCCGAGATTCCGCGGCGGGTCGACTACGAGCAAATGCTTCGAACCGTTCAGGCGAATCAGAAAAACGACGGGAGCGGCGATAAGTTTTTCGAATTCGATTTCTTTTAGCTGATATTTATTTATTTACGCCGTATATATGAATATCGTCGTGGTATTTAAGGAGTATGAATGTGTATTTCAAACAAGATTTGCTTCCATGAAAAAATCAAAGCTTTTGAACAAACATCAGAACATAAGAGCAAATATATATTACAGAAAAAAAAAAAAAAAAAGAGAGAGATCGCCCGTCCCATTAATTTTATATCTTGAAACAACCACAAGACTGACGAGACAAATCTTCGTCGTTAGCGCTTTCTTTTTCTGTCCCATTTTCGTGGGAGTACTTCGGACGCGAACGATGAATGTTATTAGCATGCACAGGCGAAGAAACAGGCGAAGAATCGACCGCATTAATCATCTCGGACATATCTTTTCCTTCGCATATGATCTTCACCTCGCAATACTCAGGCGCATTCTGAGCTATCTGATCGACCACTCCATTGCCTCTTCTGCTTCTCAACTTCCTTTAACGCACCATTGTAGTCCAGACAGCAGGTTGAGCTTGTCGATCGATGCAAACATAGGATATAATGCAAGAGGAGACACAAAGTTGAGTTTACCTTAAATGTGGCTTGGAGGAGCCAAGAACGAGCTTCTTGACGCCGAGTATGGGGATGAGGTCGAGCATCACTTTTGCCTCCATGTCGCTCTCGATTAATACGGTGTCGACTTTCACCTGGCATTTTGACGCACAATATATGGCACAATTATAAATTTGGGTGACTAAATACATTGTTTTTCGATTACGTCACTAACTTCACATATCTGAATAAATTTGTGTCTTGGGTGCTTTTTACTACAAAATATGACATAAATCCTACTTTTGGACATATAAAATTATTAATCTATTTTTACAATTATCAAAGATAAAAAAATTTTAACTGCCCACAATATATATATACATATAAATATATTATATAGTAAAATTTAATAATTATGCAAAATAAATAATAAGAGATTGTTATATAACGAAAAATACCTGGGAAGTGTCGGAGGCATTGATAAACTTGTGGAGGTACTCTCTTCTCTTTCCTCTTTCTTTAGCCATGAAGTTCTCCTTCTGTTCAGGGTTCACTTGGCTTATGGGAAGCTTACCCACTGCATGCAAATCAAAGATTCTAATTTAATGATGCAATGTAATAAATCAATTTCTCTATTCTAATAAATATATTTTATAAATCTAAAAGCTGAAAATCAAATTAAAATAAATAAATAAATAAATTCTTACATGGAGTTGGTATGAACTTTGTCTCTGGGAAGACATGGACGAGAAAGATCACAGACGAATCTCGACTCACCACGCAGTGATCGATCTCCCAGAGCAAAGCATCCATGCTTGCCATCTCTTCCTTCGCGCTGATGACGACGTAGATCGAATCATCGCCGCCGTACGATCGAACGCTGCTGCTGCTGCGGCCTTCTTCTTCTTCGATGCGTTGCAGACGATGATCAAGTGCTGATGATGTTGTTAGCTTATTATTATTATTACCATCGACAGCGTCAGTCGAAACAACCTCTTCAATCTCAGAAACGCTGCCGCCACTGTAGTTTTCCCATTGATCTTGATGATGGGCTCCACTGATCTCTGAGCCTTCGAAGAGGGTTCTTGCGTTCATTGAGAGCTCGTTTGTATCCACGCAGCCTGCTGAGCCCATTGCTCCAAAACCTCGAAGTCCTTTTGAAGTGGTCCGGATACGGATGCATACTGAGTTTAAAGTAAAAACTGAAATGTTGATCCTAATGTTGAAACAACATTCGGGATCAGAAAAGTTTTTGCACAGCGAAAAGCAACTTAGTTTAAAAACACGTTGAACACAGAGTTTAAAAATTGCAGCAGGTTAAATAACATGCTACGTGCCTTCAGGGCAAAATTCCACTACTTGAATGGATTACAAAAATACGAACTATCAACGATAGTAAAACTAGCCTAGAAAAGAATCACACGACTCTTCTAATCTTCACTCTACGTAAAGGTAAAACTCTAGGCAAAAACAGTAAAATATGGTGAGCACTCTCTCGATATTTTTCTCTTCTTCGTTCGCGCGTTTCTATTGTCTCGAGAGAGCTCCATCTCTTTGAGATCGGGTCCTCTATTTATAGTTGCTCCAAGATCTTCATATCTTCTTAATTGATTCTCCATATCTTCTATTTAAGTAGATGATTGACTAAATCTTCCATGATCTTCATATCTTCTTGGGAGATCTTCATATCTTTTATTTTCCTCCCATGATCTTCATATCTCCTATTTTTGGTAAATGCAACATCCTATTTTTTTAGCTCCACTTAACCGAAAATAACTTCCTGCACATACTAAAATAAAACCACAATAATATGGTAAAGGGTTTTTTGGGTATGAAAGACAAAATAAAAAAAGGCCCAATTGTTAACATTAACAATCTCCCCCTTTTTGTCTTTCTTCCCAAAACTCGTGCAGAGATAAATCCAATAAACTCCCCCTGAAAGCATCAAGGTAGTCAGAGCAAAAAAAAAAATGGTTATCTTCAAGTACTGGCTCAACATTGTCAATGTAAACATTAACAATCTCCCCACAATCTCCCCCTGATTCCTCACCAGCTCTAGCTGCACATCAGTTATTCGTTCCGCTCCCCCTGCAGAAGTTCCTTCCTTAGCAAATCCCTAGATCTGCAATCTGCACACCACTATCTCCCCCTTTTTGGGAAGAAAGTAAACCCCGAAGAACTTCTCTCTGAGAAATCAGAAAGGCTATGGTGTCGTCCAGACACTTAATTTCTTTCTCCAGGTTCAATGTTGAGGCATATGTGGAACCAACATTCTGCGACTCATAATTGGGTGAGTGCGGCATAGAAAAATAATCGAGTAATAAACCAAACTGTAAGAGTAATTGAAGAAGTTTGCAGAGAGGATTCAGAGATTATGAAATAGAGTTTGTGCAATGGTGGAGAAATCGAGCCGAGTAAAAGGAGTTAAGGAGTTCTAACGGTAAAAAGCAACAGTAAGTAATCATGGAGTGAAAATCGTGCAGCTTAAAAGAAATCGTTAGAATTCCTTAAAAATAATTTTAAAACAGTTTATTTCCCAAAGATATTTCAAGAAATGCATTAACTATTTTAAAACAAAATTCGTTCAATCATGCAGAGTAAAAATTTGTATCATTTCCATCGTTCTGTCCAGACAGTACTGAAAAATTCAGCATGATGCTAGCTAGCTAATAATTAACGAATAAACAAAGACTTCATCTAAATAAGTCTGTCCAAAAAATAATGTTTAATTCCTTCATTTTGCTGAAATAAGAACGCAACATTAATAAATTATGCTCAACTTGATGAACAACTGTCATTAAACTAAAAAACAACTTTCGATTCGACCTCAAAGTCAAAGAAGGCATTCGTTGTCATTACATATTATAATATCCCATCCCCATTAAACATATTTTCTTGCTCTGTCATTGCTCACTCCAAAGATCAGTTGATACAAACAAAGTGCTGCAGCATTATACCGATCGAAGAAGCCTTTCATTTCTTCGAATTAATGGCGACATCTTATGCAGCTTTTACTTCTCTGATGCATCTCATATCAGATCTCAACGAACATCCCCACCCTCCCATCAAGCTCGACGAGGAACTCGTCGACTCTCTCAATTCGAAGATCTCTTTCTTTCAAAAGTTCCTCGAAGATCACCACACCTCCGTCGACCTCGACTTGGAGCTTCGAATGGCTGATGCAGCATATGCTGCGGAAGACATCATCGATGCTCACATAGCGGATGAAATTTTCGATGAAGAGGACTTCAATGGAAGTCTTCAAAAGGCGATACAAGGCATGGATCTCATCGAGAAAGAAGTGAGGGAGATGAATTGGAATACTGAGAAGAAGAAAAGTAGTCAAGGCAGCGACCGACCTACACGACGACCTGCTGCTAATAATTCTGATGGTGAGAACAACATCATGGTGGTCGGTATGGAAGACCTAACAATCGAAATCGTGGACAAGCTCACACTGCCTCATCATAGCGGGTCCGGCCGTAAGATTGTCTCAATATATGAAAGTCTGATTGAACTTCTTCATTGTCTAGATAAGAAACAGAGTAAGGAAAGTTTGAGTAAAATTGGCGAGTTGGGTGATAAACTGTACAAGGATTTATTCGGCAAAAGGTATTTACTTATAGTAGACGACATATGGGATGTGGAGGCGTGGGATAGTTTGCGCAAGTTCTTGCCGGATAGCCGCGGTAGTGGAATTGTCATAACCACCAGAGAATCGAAATTCGCTTCGATTAGCTCGCATGCTTTTTCTGTGGGTTTGTTAGATGAGGGAAATACTTGGGCTTTACTTTGCAAAACCGTATTCGGACAAGATGACTGCCCCCACGAGCTAGAGGATGTTGGCAAGGAGATATCGAACAACTGTAGAGGACTTCCTCTTTCGGTTGTCGTGATTGGAGGCCATCTAGCAAGGTCTCCACGAAAGCAAGAATATTGGAAATATGTAGCAGAAAATTTAAATTCCACTGTGAGTTCAGAAGACGATGCAATTTGCATGAAGATATTATCATTAAGCTATATTCATCTACCTGTGCACTTGAAGCCTTGTTTCCTTTACATGGGAATTTTTCATGAAGATGAAGAGATTGATGTTGAAAAATTGATCAGACTATGGCAATTTGTGGCAAGAGCCTAGAAGAGGCTGCACGAGAATATATAGGTGACCTCGTCGGTAGGAATCTCATTTTAGTTGCTTGGTCGTCTCAAAGTGGAGAAGTATTGGAATTCAAGGTCCACGATCTTTTGAGGGATTTAAGCTTAAAAGAAGCTATAGAGAAGAAGTTTCTTTGCATAGTGCGGAAGCAGCATAATCTAGAAGTTTCAAACAAGGAAAGACGAATAGTCCTTTATCCAAGCTCAGACCATTGCTATTTCGATGACGCCACTGTTCTAAAATTGCCGCCAGCTCTTCGTGTAATACCCGTAAAAATTTAATACGGGGATTTCGCAAAATTTCGAAATTGGTAAAGATAAGTTTGGGCAGGCTTGAAATTGAGCCCAAATAATAATTGGGCCCAAACCCAATAAAGAAGGAAGATACGTTATGAGGTTTCTTTAAAAAGGGGGAAAATTACAAAAGAGACACTTTCTTAGCTTAAGGGGGAAAATTACAAAAAAGACCATTTCTTAGCTTAAGAGGAAAAACACGTCTATGCTTCATCACCTACTGAACAAAAGCAGTAAAAGCCATCATTAGAAATAAATAAGAGCAGCAAGAGAGAAAGGAGAAGAAGGCGAGAGAGAAAGAAGGAGACAAAGGAATTTGGCAAACGCTTCTTCCAACCTTCATCAACGAAAACCCGTGTAAACACTGCTTAGGACGTGAGGTAGGTGAAACCTACAAACCCAAAACTGATATTTTTAAGCTGCTTTGTGTGTTACGTGATGTTCTTGAAATGTTATGATGGTGTTTATGTGAGTTGGAAGAATGTTTATGTGATGTTTGATGTTTAACAACCCAAAATATGGGTTTTAATTATGTTATGAGTGTTCTGGAATTTGTTGAAGATATGAAGATTTGAAGAACACAGTTTTTCGTATACTGTTCTGTATTTTCGAATGATTCTTGTTTTCGGGCCGAAAACCATTTTTGCGGGCCATTTTAAAGTTTTCGCGGGCCGAAGTTTTCGGTATGTGAGAGGAAAAAGTTTTCGCGGGCCGAGAAATCAGTTTTTACGGACCGAAAATCAGTTTTTCGCGGGCCTAAGGTTTTCGGTATGTGAGAGGAAAAAGTTTTTCGCGGGCCAATAATAAGGTTTTCGAACCAAAGTTTTTCGCCACTTAGCGTTCGCGAAGTGAGCTTTTCGCTAGTCACTGTTCAAAATAACAAGGTTTTTCGCGAACCAAGCTTTTCGCCACTTTTCACTAAGTTTCGCGAACTAAAGCTTTTCGCCACTTTTGTGGAGTTTCGCGAACCAAGCTTTTCGCCACTTCTTATGAGGTTTCGCGAACCAAGCTTTTCGCCAACTTTTATTAGGTTTCGCGAACCAAGCTTTTCGCCACTTATTGTTTGCGAATTGAGCTTTTCGCTAATCACTGTTTAAAAGGAAAAGAGTTTTTCGCGAACCAAAACTTTTCGCCACTTAGAAAACTTTTCGCCAGGTCAACTTTTAGTGGGCTTTTCACGGGCCTGGTGGGAATACTTTGAGTCTTAGTTCAAATTTCAACCCAAATCTTTTAATATAAAGTATTTTCGAGATTTTGGGGATATGATTTAAATGTATGATTTAATAATTTTGGTGATTGTTCATATATACGAAATATGGCTTAGGATTTGTTGTTCATGCATCCACGGCATGTCATAACGAGAGTATTGATCGCATTTGTGCGATGGGAGAGTGTATGCCTTTCTTTGGCAGAGATTTGTGGGGTTAAGACTCGTAGGTGCACCTGGCGGGAGACAGACGTGATCGATCTGTCTACTCAGACTTGAGCAACCTGAGGTGCCCACCGTCGTAGGATGGCTCGACTTGACGGGAGATAGACGTGATCGTTCTATCTACCCGGGTACAGCGTGGGAGCGCGACTCAGGGTGCCTACCGTCATGAGATGAGATTAGGCGGGAGATAGACGTGATCGATCTATCTACCCGGGTACAGCGTGAAAACGCGACTCGGGGTGCCCACCGCCATGGAATGTGATTTCCGAGTCTGTGTGACCGGATGGTTGATGTGATGTTGCGCGCGAGGTGCCGAGTCTAACCTAGGGCCCTGAGTATTGAGATATGAGAAAAATGAGCGTGCATTTGTCATGTGAGATATTGGGAATTGGGGACATATGCACGCATGCTTCGCATTACTTTGATGTTCACCTACTGGGCAATTTTGCTCAGGGTTACATGTTTTATAGGTACGGGTGAGTAGCGGTTGGTGGCGGTGACTCCACGCGCTTTTGGGGGTGGATGCAGTACATGGGACGTGACCTGTGGAGGTGTAGGATTAGTTTGATATTTTGGGGCTTCGGCCCGTTGTAAAGACCTTTGTAAAACGACTCTTTTATATAATGTATAATATACTATTTTGTTTTTGTAAAATGGGCTTTCCGCGGCTTTCGTTGCGAAAACCCGCCAACTATTTATGTTAAAAAGTGGGGTCGCCACAAGGTGGTATCAGAGCACAGGTTTTAGATTCTGAAGACTGTCCATGTACTGCTGCCCAAAAGCCGGGAGAACCAGCCGTGCCTGTAAGTTTTAATTTTTAACAATAGTATGTGGTACATGACTATGTGCTTGTATGTGTCTGTGAATGGAGAATAGTTACAAAATGCCGAGAGGGGTGCGTAAACACGTTGGGGAGTCGAGCCAAAGAGGCGAGCCCGAATCTCCAACGCACGAACATAATACCATCGATAGACTGACCGAACTAATTCAGCATCAGTCGGAGCAAATTAGTGACCTTATACACCATCGGAGCTCGTCTGAGCATCGTCCTTCCCCACAGCCCGATCATGTACAAATAATCGGGGAGCGCTTCCGAAAATTGAATCCTCCCATCTTTACCGAGGCCGTCAACCCTGCGATGGCGGAGGACTGGATAGGCACTATAGAAGACATGTTCATCTATAGCAGAGTGCCTGATAATGAGAAGGTACTTTGCGCCGTTTCCCTCCTACGGGAGAACGCGCGCTATTGGTGGAACACTGTAAAAGTGTTAGAAGATCCAATCACCATGACGTGGGATAGGTTCAAGGAACTGTTCTTCACCAAATATTTCACCGCCCACGAACAGGAGCAGCGTATGCTCCAATTCATGAATTTACGACAAGGAAGCATGCCGGTGGCGGAATACATCCGTCGTTTGAAGAATTATCCCGTTTTGCCTCGTTTCTCGTGGCAACTAACACCCTGAAAGTGACTCGATTCATTCAGGGACTCAAGCCCGAAATCTATCGGGATTTGAGCATAGCCGGCGCACGACAGCTGGAATTTATGCAAGTTACTGAACGCGCCTTAATTGCCGAACAAGCAGAGCGGGTAGTTGTGGAAGCTCAGGAAGCGAGGAAAAGGAGAGAGAATCAACAAGGCGGAGGGGGAAACAAGAAGCGCCAATTCTTTGGCAAAGGGCGGTCTAACCAAGGAAACCGACCAGGCCAACCAAACTGGCGCCCAAGACCGAATCAAGGGCCGACAAATATCTCTAATCGACCTCAGAATGTTACGCCCCAATGCCAGCAATGTGGGCGCTATCACTTTGGGGTCTGCTATGGAGTGAGGCAACCTCCACAGTGCTACCAATGCGGAAAGGTTGGGCATTTCGCTAGGGCATGCCCAGAGAGACAACCCCTAGTGCAGAATCAACCCCAACCGTTGATCCGACCTCCACCTGTACCAGCACGGGTCTTTACATTAACAAAAGAGGAGGCAGAGACAAACCCCGATGTGGTGACGGGTACGTTGAATATTTACCATGTCCCGACTTCTATTTTAATTGACTCGGGAGCTACACATTCTTTTGTGTCGGCTGATTTTGTGACAAGGGTCGGAATATATCCTACCCATTCTAAGAAGGAGTATTTAGTTAGTTTACCACATGGGAACCCGACCCGAACCAATTTAGTGATAGAAAAGTACCCAGTAAATATGGAGGGTAGGGAATTATTAGTCGATCTAATTGTAATCCCGATGAATGATTACGACATCATATTCGGGATGGATTGGCTTTCGAAATACGGAGCCATGATTGACTGTTCTAAGAAAATCGTGAGGTTCCAATCAACCGAGGGAGGAGAGTTCGTCTTTTGGGGAAAGGCGAGCAAGAATAGAATTCCTCGAATATCTACCCTGAAGGCCCGACGACTTGTTAACTCGGGTTGCGAATTCTATCTTTGTTCTGCCATGAAGGCCGAGAAATCTCCTCTTTTAAGACTCGAGGAGGTTCCGATTGCGAATGAATACCCCGACGTATTTCCCGACGACCTTCCAGGTTTACCTCCTGATAGAGAGATCGAATTCAAAATCGATCTTGTGCCTGGAGCTGCCCCGATATCGAAAGCTCCATATCGATTAGCGCCGAACGAGCTACGGGAACTGAAAGAACAGTTGGAAGAGTTGTTGCAGAAGGGATTCATCCAACCAAGTTTCTCTCCATGGGGAGCACCGGTTCTTTTTGTTCGAAAGAAAGATGGGTCGATGAGGTTGTGCATCGATTATCGTGAGCTAAATAAGATCACGATAAAGAATAAGTATCCGTTGCCAAGGATTGATGACTTGTTTGACCAATTGCAAGGAGCAACGGTATTCTCTAAGATCGACCTGCGCTCTGGGTATCATCAGTTAAAGATCCGTGAGGCAGACGTTCCCAAAACCGCATTCAGCACAAGGTACGGCCATTACGAGTTTCTGGTTATGCCTTTCGGGTTAACAAATGCAGCAGCTGCTTTTATGGACCTGATGAATCGGGTATTCAAGAATTTCCTAGACTGCTTCGTGATCGTCTTTATAGACGATATCCTTATTTATTCAAAAACGAAGGATGAACATGAAGAGCATCTAAAAACAATTCTAGGAATTTTACGGGAGAAGCAGTTATTCGCAAAATTCAAGAAATGCGAATTTTGGTTGACAGAAGTGACCTTTTTGGGACACATTATTTCTGGAGACGGGATCTCGGTGGATCCTAGTAAGATTGAAGCAATTAAGAGTTGGCCACGACCAACCACTCCCACGGAAATTAGAAGTTTTCTCGGGCTTGCTGGATATTATCGAAAGTTCATCAAAGATTTTTCCAGCATTGCCTCAACACTCACCAATTTGACAAAGAAGAATGTTCCGTTTAAATGGACGGAATCGTGTGAGCAAAGCTTCCAAGAACTGAAAAAGAGACTAACGACCGCTCCGGTTTTAGCAATACCGTCAGGAACTGAAGGATTTTCGGTGTATACGGATGCCTCGAAGAGTGGCTTGGGATGCGTGCTAATGCAGAACGGGAAGGTAATTGCCTATGCCTCCCGACAACTAAAGGAGTACGAGAAAAACTACCCCACGCACGATCTGGAACTAGCAGCCGTGGTATTCGCCCTGAAGATCTGGCGACATTACCTCTACGGAGAAAGATGCGAGATTTTTACGGATCACAAGAGCTTGAAGTATTTCTTCACCCAAAAGGAGTTAAATATGAGGCAACGACGATGGCTTGAGTTGGTGAACGATTACGAATGCGTGATCAATTATCATCCGGGTAAAGCCAACATAGTCGCAGATGCTTTGAGCCGTAAGACCGTAAGTGCGGAGCTGTGCCAGATTGGAGTAGAGGTGATCAACTTCGGTGAAATCGAAGCGAGAATGGAAGCACTAACGCTCAAACCAACATTGTTGGAACAAATCACTAAGGCCCAAAAGGAAGATGATATGTATGTGAAGATTAAAGGGGAACCAAACAAAAGCACTACGGCGGATTTTGAAATCCGAGGAGATGGGAGTTTGCGATATAACGGCCGTCTGTATGTGCCAAATAAGGAAGAACTCCGATGTAAAGTATTGACGGAGGCACATACTACACCATACTCTGTCCATCCTGGTACGACGAAAATGTATCAGGATTTACGAATTAGCTATTGGTGGCCGGGGATAAAGAAAGATGTTGCCGCCTATGTAAATCAATGCCTGACTTGCCAACAGATTAAGGCGGAACACCAAAGGCCGGCAGGAATGTTACAACCGTTAACGATTCCTGAATGGAAGTGGGACCATATAACAATGGATTTCGTCGTTGGGCTACTAAAGACTGTGAAAGGCCACGACGCAATTTGGGTAATTGTCGATAGATTGACAAAATTTGCCCATTTCCTGCCAATCAATAAAACATATTCCATGGAGAAGTATGCGGAATTATATATTCAAGAGATTGTTCGACTCCATGGAATCCCAATTTCGATCATTTCAGATCGGGACTCGAGGTTTCTGTCTAACTTCTGGGGAAGTTTACAAAAGGCTATGGGAACCAAGTTGTCTTTCAGTTCAGCTTATCATCCCCAGACAGACGGACAATCTGAACGGACGATCCAAACACTGGAAGATATGTTACGAGCATGCGTGCTAGATTTTAAAGGAAATTGGAGCAAATACCTTCCGCTGATAGAATTCTCGTACAACAACAGCTTTCAAGCTACGATCGGAATGGCGCCGTATGAAGCTTTGTACGGGCGTAAATGTCGATCCCCAGTTCATTGGGACGAAATCGGTGAAAGAGCGCTACTAGGTCCCGAAATGGTTCGAGAAATGACGGAAGCTGTTGCAAAGATTCGAGAGAAAATGCAAACAGCCCAAAGTCGTCAGAAAAGCTACGCTGATAAACGACGAAGCCGTTAGAATTTGCGGAGGACGATTGGGTATTCTTGAAGATATCCCCAATGAAAAGCGTGAAGCGGTTCGGACGCAAAGGGAAGTTGAGTCCGAGGTATATAGGCCTTTTCAGAATCCTGAAACGAATCGGCGAGGTCGCTTATCAACTTGAAGTACCGGCGTCTTTAGAGCAGGTTCACGACGTTTTCCACGTGTCAACCTTGCGAAAATACGTCGCCGATCCAAGCCATGTGCTACCAAATGAAACCCTTCATCAACGGTTGAAACCGGACTTAAGTTACGAGGAGAAGCCGGTAGAAATCTTGATGTATGAAGTAAGGCGACTTCGGAATAAAAATATTCCGTTAGTCAAAATTCTGTGGCGTAATCAGGAAATTGAGGAAGCAGCGTGGGAACGAGAAAACGAAATGCGGCAGAAGTACCCCGAAATTTTTCCGACTGCCTAAATTTCGAGGACGAAATTTCTTGAAGGGGGGGAGGATGTAATACCCGTAAAAATTTAATACGGGGATTTCACAAAATTTCAAAATTGGTAAAGATAAGTTTGGACAGGCTTGAAATTGAGCCCAAATAATAATTGGGCCCAAGCCCAATAAAGAAGGAAGATACGTTATGAGGTTTCTTTAAAAAGGGGGAAAATTACAAAAGAGACCCTTTCTTAGCTTAAGGGGGAAAATTACAAAAAAAAACCTTTCTTAGCTTAAGAGGAAAAACACGTCTATGCTTCATCACCTGCTGAACAAAAGCAGTAAAAGCCATCATTAGAAATAAATAAGAGCAGCAAGAGAGAAAGGAGAAGAAGGCGAGAGAGAAAGAAGGAGACAAAGGAATTTGGCAAACGCTTCTTCCAACCTTCATCAACGAAAACCTGCGTAAACACTGCTTAGGACGTGAGGTAGGTGAAACCTACAAACCCAAAACTGATATTTTTAAGCTGCTTTGTGTGTTACATGATGTTCTTGAAATGTTATGATGGTGTTTATGTGAGTTGGAAGAATGTTTATGTGATGTTTGATGTTTAACAACCCAAAATATGGGTTTTAATTATGTTATGAGTGTTCTGGAATTTGTTGAAGATGTGAAGATTTGAAGAACACAGTCTTTTTCGTATACTGTTCTGTATTTTCGAATGATTCTTGTTTTCGGGCCGAAAACCATTTTTGCGGGCCATTTTAAAGTTTTCGCGGGCCGAAAGTTTTCGGTATGTGAGAGGAAAAAGTTTTCGCGGGCCGAGAAATCAGTTTTTACGGACCGAAAATCAGTTTTTCGCGGGCCTAAGGTTTTCGGTATGTGAGAGGAAAAAGTTTTTCGCGGGCCAATAATAAGGTTTTCGAACCAAAGTTTTTCGCCACTTAGCGTTCGCGAAGTGAGCTTTTCGCTAGTCACTGTTCAAAATAACAAGGTTTTTCGCGAACCAAGCTTTTCGCCACTTTTCACTAAGTTTCGCGAACTAAAGCTTTTCGCCACTTTTGTGGAGTTTCGCGAACCAAGCTTTTCGCCACTTCTTATGAGGTTTCGCGAACCAAGCTTTTCGCCAACTTTTATTAGGTTTCGCGAACCAAGCTTTTCGCCACTTATTGTTTGCGAATTGAGCTTTTCGCTAATCACTGTTTAAAAGGAAAAGAGTTTTTCGCGAACCAAAACTTTTCGCCACTTAGAAAACTTTTCGCCAGGTCAACTTTTAGTGGGCTTTTCACGGGCCTGGTGGGAATACTTTGAGTCTTAGTTCAAATTTCAACCCAAATCTTTTAATATAAAGTATTTTCGAGATTTTGGGGATATGATTTAAATGTATGATTTAATAATTTTGGTGATTGTTCATATATACGAAATATGGCTTAGGATTTGTTGTTCATGCATCCACGGCATGTCATAACGAGAGTATGATCGCATTTGTGCGATGGGAGAGTGTATGCCTTTCTTTGGCAGAGATTTGTGGGGTTAAGACTCGTAGGTGCACCTGGCGGGAGACAGACGTGATCGATCTGTCTACTCAGACTTGAGCAACCTGAGGTGCCCACCGTCGTAGGATGGCTCGACTTGACGGGAGATAGACGTGATCGTTCTATCTACCCGGGTACAGCGTGGGAGCGCGACTCAGGGTGCCTACCGTCATGAGATGAGATTAGGCGGGAGATAGACGTGATCGATCTATCTACCCGGGTACAGCGTGAAAACGCGACTCGGGGTGCCCACCGCCATGGAATGTGATTTCCGAGTCTGTGTGACCGGATGGTTGATGTGATGTTGCGCGCGAGGTGCCGAGTCTAACCTAGGGCCCTGAGTATTGAGATATGAGAAAAATGAGCGTGCATTTGTCATGTGAGATATTGGGAATTGGGGACATGTGCACGCATGCATCGCATTACTTTGATGTTCACCTACTGGGCAATTTTGCTCAGGGTTACATGTTTTATAGGTACGGGTGAGTAGCGGTTGGTGGCGGTGACTCCACGCGCTTTTGGGGGCGGATGCAGTACATGGGACGCGACCTGTGGAGGTGTAGGATTAGTTTGATATTTTGGGGCTTCGGCCCGTTGTAAAGACCTTTGTAAAACGACTCTTTTATATAATGTATAATATACTATTTTGTTTTTGTAAAATGGGCTTTCCGCGGCTTTCGTTGCGAAAACCCGCCAACTATTTATGTTAAAAAGTGGGGTCGCCACACTTCGTACTTTGATACTTGACAATATATTACCTTCTTATTCTTCAGTTTATAATAAGTCGTTAAGAGTTTTGACTTCAGCTCGGTCTTTGGACACTAGTATAGATGACATGGTACAAGTTGCTTCTCAACATGTTAACTTGCGCTGCGTTCACTTCTCATCGTCTAATTGGAATTGGTTACCTTTCCTTGATCAATTATTTCGATCTGGAATCTTCAGTCTCTATACATAATAGGTTGCAAAAGGGCTGAATTACCGAAAGAAATCTGGAAAATGTCACAACTCAGACATATACGCATACAAGGGAGAATCATTCTCTCGGATCCTCCTCCTCCTCCAAGTGAAAGCAGCGACGCTGATATCTTGAAGAACCTTCAGTCGGCTGAGAGGATACTAAATTTGAGTTTTAGCGAAGATTTGGTCAAAAGAATTCCCAACGTCAGGAGATTGAGTGTGGAATATGATGATGAAGTCGAGGGGTTCAGTGAGGGGGTGTATGCTCTGAACAACATCGCTCGTCTTGAAAAGCTTGAAACGCTTACTTGCTGGTTGGATGATGCGAGTTCCGTAGCACGAAGAAACGAAATGCTGTCGAGTATTACTTTCCCGGCCCATTCACTGATCAAGTGCTTGACTGTCAGCAGCCTTCGTTTGGATGACGACGTAACGATGACTAAGATTGGCTCACTGCCACTGCTCGAAGAACTAATTCTCGACAATTGCAGCGGAAGCGAGTGGAATCACGTCGAAGGACAGTTTGTTCGGCTAAAATTCTTGATGCTCATTAAATGCAGTGATCTCGAATGTTTTACGGCAGATTCCAACCATTTTCCTTGCCTGGAAGAGCTGAGACTAATGTATATGAAGAGCCTGAAGGAGATATCCCCAGATGTTGGAGACATACAGACGCTGAGAAGTATCATATTGTGGGAGTGTCCCGGCTCAATTGTTGAATCTGCTAAAGAAATGGCAGACTACCAAAAACACGAAATGGGGAATGAACAATTACAAATTAAGGTTAGTTTGGTTGAGCATTCCAGTCTTTCTGCAGAGAGCTTAATTGCGAGCAATTTTATTGTCGAATGATTTCCATTTCATATGATATTTGTATGTATTTCTCTTCTTCTGTCTAACACTGAAGTGCAGCTGCAGCAGTACAGTAGTGTAGAGTTCTTCATCGTATTGCATTGTATGTATTTATTTATGCTTTCTTGTTTGTTTGCTGAGATGAGATGAGAAGAAAGATTATGATAATATATTATTTATTATGAAATAATTAAATTTATTAAGACGTGGATGTTCTAAATAATAATATTAGTTAAATTATTGATGATTTGAAAGTATTGTATTAAATGATGATATGATATGAATTGTATAATTAAAGAGTTTGTATTTTAGTGTGAGGTGTATAATTGTATTTAATATAATTAGTTGTAATAGTAATTTATTATTAATATAAATAGGTGATTAGAGTTCATTGTAATTCACACCACAGTATTGAAATATTTAATCTCTCTCTAATCTCTCTCTTAAATATTATAAACTACATTATCATAATATAAGTATAATTATAGTAAAATGATCTTAATATAGTATTTAATCACAATTAATATTTTATAACATATTTATACTATTTATTAAGTGGAGAGTGAGATAAAAACTGTCAATTTTCGTATGCAAACTTATTTGTAATTTCACCCTTTTATTAGAATTTATTTTAATTTAGTAATTACTATTTTAATCCTAAACTTATTTTTATTATAATTATATCCTACAAATTACTTTTGTAAATATATTAAAAATAATACTTCATCTATTAAACAATATAAATTACAAATAAAATAAAATAAAAAATTATAAATTTATATATTAAACACATAATAGTATTATCCCTTATATTTGCGTCGATTATTTTTTTTTTTGTGTTATTATTGTGAGTTCGTTATTGCATTATCCTGTTTAGACTGTGGGTTTGTTGTGTCGTTATAATTGAGGTAGCAATAGCATAGCACGTGTGGTCGTCAAATTGGTTGAATATTCAATAATTTTCTTGGTTCCACGTCTTTTTTATAAGGTTGGAGTTACGTATAAAAATTATTAAGTAATAACAATTAATTTTCTATCAGACGAAAGTGTTGACTTAGACGGAAATCATATCAATGTCACATTTATTTTTATAAAATATTTCATTTTATTTCAATTAGTGTGTTGAGTTTTTTCAAGGAGCCTCCTTGTCTCCCTCAATAATTGATATAGGGGCTAATTTCGATTCATCCCTATTAATATATTTTTATTTCGGTTCAGGTCCTATTATAATTTCATTAAGATTTAATGACCTAGTTTTTCACAATATTAGAGAAAACTACCTAAAAGCTAAGAAAAAACATATTTGTCCTTCCAAAATGCAAAAAATTACGGTTATTTGCCATTGTCTCTTTCAAACGATCGAAGCAAGATTCACGTTCAAAATCCGACGAAAATTCTAATGTTAATGTTCGAATAAGGTGAAATCAACCTCAATTCCTCATGAATCTTCATAATCAACGAAAACATTTGAAGTTTCTAACGAAATAATGCGTCAAATCCAATTTGAAAATCTCATTTCAAAACGGGTGAAATTGCATTTTTAATGACTCAATAAGGTGAAATTGACTCAATTTGATCATGGGTTTTAATAATCAATAAGAATCGTTAATATTAATCATGTAATAATGAAGAATTTTAGCGCGACACAAGATTGAAACGATTGCTAATTAACACACTAGGTAACACTTTCTGTAATTAAAATAACACGTGTCATGTAATTTATAACAAATATTTCCAGAACAATAACACATAATTCAGGAAAAATAACAATTATTTTTCGTTCAATAACGTATTTTGTACACAAACAAAGGGCCGCGAGGAATAGATCGAAAACCGCGGATGACACCCAAAAATCACTGAAAACGGCTGAAATCACGACTTTAATGACCGGATAAGGTTAAATATGTTGGCTATGGGTTTCTCGAAAATATACTTCAATTTACAATATTTTTTTCTTACATTTGACGAAGTTAATATCAGAATAAACCCAACAGAGCAGTACATGAACTTGTTTTGCTGCGTGGAGAATGCTCGTGCGAATGAAAATAAAATATACGAGAAAATTCAATCGGGGTTCTTCATTGCCCTGTTAATACCATTTAACAACCTTACAGTAACACAATAATAGAGTACAATAACACTTCACTTCTTTCCTAATATTCTTAAACTCCCGCTCATAACTCAGTCAAATTCAGAAATCCCGCCAAAATCATCGAACTCAAAACTATACCAAAAAAACGACAACTGGTACCACTTAAACCCTTCTCGGTACATCTTCTTTAAAAAATAGTTTCACATGCAATTTGTTTTCCCGATAATAAATGCTTTGAAAATCATACCACTTCGAATAAATCATATGTGATACGTCGAAATTAGTTGGTTGATGGGACAATCAAAATTTTTGTGATTGATTCATTGTAAAAAAATTCGATCATCCATAAAAATAAAAAAATTCTGTCGATAACATTTTAAATCTGGGAAGTAACATAATATCATTGTAAAATAACATTTAAATTTTCTAAATTAAAAATATATTGTAATTGTGTAACAGAAAATCGGCATAAAATACCTCTTCATATAACACTTTATTAAGGGTATTTTCGTCAAAACATAGTTTCAGATAGAGCCGTCAATTGAGCTCGTGGCCCGCGGGCCAGCCCGCCCGCCCCGCCAAAGGGGCGGGTTGGGCTTCAAATTTTCAGGCCCGCCAGAGAGCGGGCCTAGGCGGGCCAGCCCGCACGGGCCACGGGCTTTAGCGGGGCCGGGCCGCCTAATATTAACAATTATTATATTATATATTTTAATAATATTATATTAATTAAATATTATTTTTGGTTTAATTTTATTTTTTAATTGGCTAATGGGCGTAATTTGGGCCAATAATTAATTATTGTATTATGCTTTATTTTTTTAAATTGACTAAGTTTTTAATTTAAATTAAATTTTATTATTTTGTAATGAGCTGAGTCGATTTCTGTTTCTCCCTTCCTCTGCTTCCTCATGATTTGTGCTTTGTTATTACTGATCAAGAACATCATTACATCTTCATAAGATGCTCACGAGCTCCATTAGAGCATCTCTATTGCTTGCTTCCATGGATATTTCATGAGATTTGCATGGTTTCTGTTCATCGACAGGGCTAGTTATTGGTGAAGAAATAACCCAATGTGTTAAGAGATGTTCCTTTAGTAGCCATTTCTAGTGAGCTGCTGCTGATATTATTAGTTGGGATATTCATCTGAAGTGTTGTTTAATATTAATATCATGGCCTCAAAGGCAGCCTCTAGGACTCCCTCAGGAATTCAACAAAAATCTCTTGGACCTAAACATGGCAGATCTCTTCTGTCTTCAGTCTCAAAGACTAGCAAGCCTAAGCCATTGATCCCCCGAAAATCCGAAGAACAAGATGGATTAGCAGCAGTTGACTCTATAAAATCTCATCCTAGTGTTAATAGTAGTTCTCCGAATACACCTTCGCCTGATTCAGATATTGAACCTTATGCAGACGAAATTAGAAGTTCGAGGGCTGCCAATATAGATGAGAAGATATCATCTGAGCTCAGAAGTGTAAAGGACGGGCCCAAGGCCGTCGAGAGTAGCAAAAGCAGCATTTGCAGAGGTAGCTTGGGCAGTGATGTCAGCGACGAGAGTTCTTGCGGTAGCTATACGAGCAGTATCAGTAAGCCCCACAAGGCAAACGACGTGCGTTGGGAAGCTATACAAGGCGTTTGAGCTAGGGATGGTGCCTTGGGGCTGAGCCATTTTAGGCTTCTGAAGAGGTTGGGCTGTGGCGATATTGGAAGCGTCTATCTTGCCGAGCTGACGGGCACTAAGTGCTACTTTGCAATGAAGGTCATGGACAAGACGTCCCTGGCTAGTCGTAAGAAGATGCTCCGTGCTCAAACCGAGAGAGAGATCTTGCAGTCTTTGGACCATCCGTTCTTGCCCAGTCTCTACGCCCATTTCGAGACGGAGAAGTATTCTTGTCTGGTCATGGAGTTTTGTCCCGGCGGAGACTTGCATACCCTCTGTTGAAGATATGAGCCTAAAACTATGCAGATTAATGCCGGAGATGATCAAGTCTGAGCTCAAATGATCAAACAGTGAAGGAAATTATTTTCTGCTTCAGAAATTTGTCTAAGTCCTGAACATTGATGAAGTTTGAATGTGGATCGTCAGATTTGGCGGGTTGATGATCGGATGGCCACGATTAGTTCGCGCCACAACTTACAGAAACGTCACAGCGTTTTTAAGTAAGGAGCAGTGCGCTGTACAACCAGAGAGGCAGCTGGTACAATCTAGTTGATGCAGAAACTGATTCAGCTCTGTTTATAAATAGCAGAATTCGTTGTTTGACTAGCTATGTTCGTGAGTGTGTATCTTTCAATAGAGAGCGATTTAGAGAAAGTTGTAAACATAAAAGTTGTAGAGGGTGTGGCAATCTTGTAAAACCTTCTTTCTGTTTTGTATAAAAGGCTCTGTTGGTCCATGGACGTAGGCCAAACATCGAGGCCAAACCACGTAAATATTGTGTTCTGTTTTCATTTTCGTTTGTTGTTCTTGGGTTCGATCGTCATCAAGACCGATCTTCTTGATTAGTTTATCATACCCACATTAAAGAACAGCAACTCGATTTGAAATGGAAGTCTTCAATGGTCAGGGAGATTTCGGCTTGTGGAAGAAGAAGATGAAGGCCCTACTGACTGAGAAGGGTCTTGAGGAGGCTCTAAAGCCTGAGGCCGAGATGGAACCGCGAGATATGGCCGAGGCATTGAAGAAGAAGATTAGAGAGAGGGCCTACTCAACCTTGATTCTGTGTTTATCAGATCAAGTCTTGCGCAAGATGGCTAAGGAAGACACAATTGAGGAGATATGGAAGAAATTAGATGCTCTCTACATGACCAAGTCCCTTGCCAAGAGGTTGTATCTAAAGCAGGCCATCGATAGGTTTCAAATGCAAGAAGAACAGCCCCATGAAGAGCAGTTGGATCGCTTCTCCCAGCTCGTGCTTGATTTGGAGAATGTTGGTGATGAAATCAAGGACGAGGATCAAGCCATGTTGCTGCTTTGTGCCCTGCCTCAAAGCTATGACCATTTCAGAGAGGCTCTCTTGTATGGAAGGGAGAAATTGAAGCTAGACGATGTTCTCTCAGCCCTGAGTTCGAAGCAGCTGAATGCAAAGAAGGCGGCAAATCTTGATGAGAAGATTGAGGCTGCTCAGTTGTTCTTGGCACAGAATAAGGCTGGTTCTTGGATAAAGAAAGGCAATGAGAAGGAAAAGAAAGAAGCTAAGGGTCATGTGATCCAAGGAGAGTGCCACATTCGAAGAAATTCCCCCAAGATATCAAGAAACCACTCGAACCAAGGTATGTCTAATGCTGCTGTAGATTTTGTTCAAGATTGCTATGAATCTGCAGAAATTCTGGTTGTGTCTGACCAAGAAGGAAGCCATGAATGGATCCTTAATTCGGGGTGTAGTTTTTTATGTGACCTGCAACAAGCTATGGCTGCAAGATTTCAAGAAAACCAGTCAAGAATCTGTGAAGCTAGGCAATGGAGAAAGTTGTTTTTGAGGTAGGATCTGTGAGATTGAGGCTGAGTTCTGGCAATGTGGGGATCCTAAGAGGTGTTAGGTATGTGCCTGAGATGAAGAGGAACCTCATTTCAATCGGAGCCTTGGATGAAAGAGGTTTTACAACTTATACTACAGCTGAAAAATCACAGTGCTGAAACAGAACAGGCTGGTTCTGAGCGGATTTAAAAGGCATGGTATCTATGTCTTGGAGGGGTGTTATGTGGTGTCAGGCACGTATGAGGAAATTAGGAAATGTGTTGGCTTGAATGTGGTGGAAGAGAAGCATGAAGACCTCATCTTGAGGTAAAGACAGGTGGAGCAAAACCTATAGTTGGAGCTGAATTTCCATAAATTGATGTTGTGAGCTTGGATAAAGTGAGCTCTGTTAGTGAGTCTTCCAGACCTAAGGTAGAGCTGGTTTCACCAAGAAGGATGAGTATTCCCAAGCTATGTTTGAGGCAAGTCCAGAGAATGGATGGAAGCTCAGAAGAAGGTGTTGAAACACCTGAAAAATGCGGGACAGAAACTCATTCTGCAGCTGGGAATGAAGCTGGTTTTGAGTCTGATGCTTCATTAAATGATTATGAGCTCTCACCTATGAAAGAGACCAAGAAGAAAAGCTTGAGGGGCAGGAGATGGATTAGCAAGAGGCCTCAAGAAGCTAGAACAGAAAGGACATTCTAGGAGATGAAGAGAAATAACTCGAAGTGCCTAGTTGATTCTAAATGGGTGATTTCAATCTCATTTGGAGTTGGTAAGGTTTCTTTCGAGGCTCGAAGCTGCTAAACAGCTTGAAGACCAACAGAGCAAGGACAATTTTTACGCTTAAAATGCTTGGAGCTCCTTGAGTGTAGTGGTCTCGAATGTTTTACAGCAGACTCCAGCCATTTTCCTTGCTTGGAAGAGCTCGAACTAAACACTATGAATTGCTTCAAGGAGATATCCTCAGACATCGGAGATATACAGACGCTGATATGTATTGAATTGATTTGGTGCCCTGACTCAGTTGTTGTGTGTGCTAAGGAAATAGCAGAGTACCAAAAACACGACATGGGGAATGAACAATTACAAATAAAGGTTAGCTTGCTTGGCTCATCCAGTCTTTCCGCTGAGAGCTTGAGCGCCAGTAATTTTATTGTCGGATGATATATATAAAACACTGCAGCCGCCCGAGGGACAGTTCTTATTGTATGAATGTATGTATGTATGTATGTATCCATTGTCTCTCGTCGTGAGGTGGCTGATATCATTGAGGAGATTCCACTTAACAATTCTTGTTCTAGAGACTTGCTGATTTGGGGACTTGAGAAAAATGGGCAATACAGAGTGTCAAGTCTGCGTACAGGGCTATCTATCTTAGGGACCATAGAAGTACATGAAGATGCTGCGGAGAGTAGTGAATAAGGGATGCTGCGGAGGTAGCCATAGAAGTACAGGGCTATTCATCCATTGCCATCTCCTCCTACATCGTATGTCTCCGTTCATCATGCTTCATTTCTTCTTCTACCGAAGGAGATTTCATGATAGCACACATGCATTTTTCATGTGTCGGCATAGGCGAGACAAGAGGGGCATCTCACCATTATCATCATCATTGTTTGAGACATAGTGAACACCTTCATGTCTCTCGTTAAACTTCAAAGGGAAGCATTTTTCGATCATAGACACCTTCGCCAATATCACATCATTCGGGTCATAGATAACACATGCGTTGTCTTTGAATAAAAGAGAGTATCCTCTTTCCATCATTCTTAAAACACTCAAAAGATTTTGAGTTAAATGAGGAACAAAGAGAACATCGGGAATATACTTTGTACCTTGTTTTGTCTTGACCGGTATCGATCCTTTCCCTTCGGCTTGAATGACCTTCCCATCTCCTAGTCGAACTTCCGTTTTGATGGATTTGTCCAAGCTCGCAAACATCTTCTCATCTTTGCACATGTGGCTTGTACAACCACTATCAATGAGCCATGTTTGCTCACTTTTCGTTTCGGGCATCGCCATAAAGAGCCATTCCTTAGCCTCTTCTTGATTATCGGAAAAGTTGGCTTGTTGTGGTTGAACATTAGCTTGCTTTTTTAGCCTACAATTCTTTTCGAGATGTCCCATTTTCTTGCAATAGTTGCAACGGATTGCACCCTTTTCTTTGTACAACAATCACTCTCGATGTGATTGTTTCGCAAGCATATTTTGCACGATCGGGTTGGCTTTTCTTTGTATTTGAAATTTTCAGCAACTTTCTCATCGTTGTCGTCATCTTGGCTTTTCCCTTCTTTTGCTTTTTTTCCCTTCGTGTTCATCTTAAAGGCCGGTAGAGCGCCTTCGATGGCATCTTCTTCTCTCATATTCGCTCGTTGCTCTTGAGTTTGAAGCTTGCTAATGAGCTCGGCAACGGATAGAGTCTTGAGGTCGCATGATTCTTCGATAGCGGAAATTTTTGCCTCAAATTTCGTAGGTAAGCTTATCATCATCTTTTCCACCACCTTTGCATCGTTGAACTCTTCTCCCATCAACCTTATTTTGTTAACAAGGTCTAAGAGTTTGGAAGAATACTCTTTCACCGAGTCTCCATCCTTCATCTTCAACATTTCAAACTCTCTTGTTAATGTTAAGAGTTTGATACTCTTCACCCGTTCGCTTCCTTCAAACTCTTCCTTCAACTTATCCCAAACTTCTTTAGGATTTTCACAAGTCATGATTCTTGTGAAGATCGTATCGGAAAGAGCCGAGTGTAAACATGTGAGAGCTCTTGGTTTTTTTGCGACGTCTTCTTCGTGCTTCTTCATTTGAGAGATCGTCGGGTTTGCTCGTAAGGCCGGTGGTTCTTGATCACTTTCCACCACATCCCATAGACATAGAGCTTTCAAATATGCCTTCATCTTGATCGCCCATATGTGATAGTTTTCGCCGTTGAAAACTGGAGGTCCCATGCTTAGAGAGTTGCTCGACATCTTTCTTTGCTTTCTTCTTTTTGTAATTTTTTTTTTTTTTTCACAAGTCCCTCAAGAAGTATGCTCTGATACCATGTTAACTTTTTATGATCAAAGAGAGGTGTTGAGGAGAAGGGAAATGAAGGAGATAAGTTACAACTTAGAACATCATCTTACATTCATTCATACATATTGTTTTCATAATACATGCATACTTTGATACATCACTTATATAGATAATATATGACTAAAGTTTCTACCATAAACCATGCTTTGTCTACCTAAGGTACCTAACACATCACAAAGCATGGTGACTAAGTCTTTACCAAAACTTTCAACTTAGCCCATGCTTTACTAACCTAACACATTTCAAGGCATGTGGATACATTAATACAAAAGATTGTGCAAATCATCATCATGGAAAATATTAAATATATTAATATTTTAACAAAAACAAGGAACTTGTGGATCTTCAATGGAGAAAAAATAACCGAACATGATGGAGGTTGGGTACAAATTTTCTTTTCATAAGGGTCTTGAGGCTTTTGTCTGCAGACTGTGTAGGATAGTCTGTCTCATCTTCTCAACACCAACATTTCTTTTTCACTAGGGATTTTATATTCAGTGTTGTTCTCCTGAGAGGTTTCTTTTGTCTTGCAGTAGCAGAGTGTTGGTCTTTCTCTTGCACTTTGTTGGTTGGTCACTGCTGCCTACTTGAACTATACCCAATGTTTCCTTTGGTTTTTTTTTTTTGTTTTTGTTGCTGTTAGGTAATTTCATGCTCGTCGGGTGAGCCTTTGTCTATACTCGCAATTATTTGTCACCACAGAGATCCCGCAAAGCTGTTTAACCTTTGTATATATTCTTCGTGGTGATCGAAACTGAATTTTATATCAAGTTTACACAATAACATGTATGTAAGAAAAAGTTCTAACTATTGGTGCTCAAACGTTTAAATGCTCCGTTTTAGTTCTTGAACTTTGCAAAACCATTCATGTTTTATTCTTTTACCGATTGTTTAGGTCAAAAGAACTCAAAATGAACTGTTTTGCATAAAATCGAAACGGATAGCTTGAAGGATATAACTTTAGACATCAAAGATATACAGACGCTGAGATGCATTGAATTGAATTGTTGTCCGGACACTAAAGAAATAGACTACCAAAGACACCAAATGGGGAGTGAAGAATTGCGAGTAAAGGTGACCTTGAGGTACGGATCCATTCTTTCGGCCCAGAGCTTGAGTGAAATTTTATCGTCGAATGATTCATATCATGGACCTTTTTATCTTTTATTCTCTTTTAGGCTCGGTTTGATACAAAGAGTCGGAAAGGTGTAAGGGTACCATACTCAAAGCATAACGTAACACACTAACAGTGTTTTCTTCGTCTTTTCCACGAAGAAATTCGACGTACCAAACAAGAGGGTTAGGGATATAATACTGTGTTGCATCCTTCATCTTGCTCCGATCTGTTTTCGTAGGTAATCACTGCAGCCGCCTCAGCGAGAGTGCTTACTGCATGCAATTGCACTGATAATTTATTATTATGAATATACGATGACTTCATTATATAGTTAAATTGGATTGGCTTTTTTTTTTACTTCAGGAAAACGTGAATTTCTATTGCACTGTCAAACTTGGTGTACGCTGTTTAATTTGAGTAATTAAAGGCAAACAAGTTGATATAACCTAAGCTGCTGCAACTTAAGGATAGCTTTTCTTTTTTGTCGCGTTGAATTTAACAATTTTAAATATTTGTAAATATAAATATATTATTACCATAATTAACTAAATATTTGTAACTATTTTACTTGTTGGCCCTCCCTCAATTTTGTCCAGATTCCCGCCGCTTCTTTCTCTTTCGAGACGTTGGGTAGAACAAAATCATCCCCCCATGCTAAGAAAGAATCATCACGTACGAAGTGATAATGTTATTTTGTTTAATGGGTGAGATCATATAATTTTCCATCTGCTTATGATATAAAAAATAAAATATTGACAGACATACAATAAATGCTTAATCGCGCAGCATAATTATTTTAATATAAACGATGGTGCACCATCACGTTGCCTTACATAGTCTGACTCTGATTATAGGTAACAACAGCAATAAAAAATATATACTTGGTAACAGCAGCATCTTCATATATTATTGTATCGTTTCCATCTCGTCCAGGCTGTACTGAAACTTCAGCCAGTAAACAATAGTGTAAGATGCAAATTAAGTCTGTCCTGTCCAAAACTATATTTTATTTTATCCTAACTTATGCAAAAATAGTCAACTTTATTAACATATATTGCATTGCCTTGATTCACATTGCTCACGCAGCATTTATATTATATCCTACCGCCGAGATTTGATACACAATGTGCTGCTATATTTCCTTATAACGAAGCCTAATACTACATTTCCATATTCCCTTTCAACTTTCCTCCTTGCTAGAACAGAATAGAATAGAATACAATGGCGACAGCTTATGCAGCTTTTACTTCTCTCATGCATCTCATAGGCGATCTCCGCCAGCATTCCTACCCTCCCATCAGACTCGACGAGGAACACTTCGACTCTCTCAATTCGAAGATCTCCTTCTTTCAAAGGTTCCTTGAAGCTCACCATACCTCCGTCGATCTCGGGTTGGAGCTCAGAATCGCCGATGCAGCATACTCTGCGGAAGACGTTATTGAGACTCACATAGCGGATCGAGTTCTCGATCAAGTCGACTTCAATGGAAGTCTTCAAAAGGCGATACAAGGCATGGATCTCATCGAAAAAGAAGTGACGGAGATGAATTGGACCACTAAGAAGAAAAGCCGTCAAGGCAGCGATCGACCTAGACGACAACCTGCTGCTAATAATTCTGATGGTGAGAACAACATCATGGTGGTCGGTATGGAAGACCTAACAATCGAAATCGTGGACAAGCTCACTCTACTTCATAATGGGTCTGGCCGTCAGATTTTCTCGATAAAAGGTATGGGCGGAATCGGTAAGTCTACGCTTGCTAACAAAGTCTATAATCATCCTTACGTTAGCAACTACTTTGATGTTCGTGGTTGGGCTACGATATCAAAGGACTACAATATACATGAAAGTCTGGTAGAATTTCTTCACTGTCTAGATAGGACACAAAGTAAGGAAAGTTTGAGAGGAGAGGAAGAGCATGTTTTGAGTGATAAACTGCACAAGGGTTTATTCGGGAAAAGGTATCTAGTCATAGTGGACGATCTATGGGATGTAGAGGCTTGGGATAGATTGCGATCCTTCTTTCCAGATAGTCGTGGTAGCAGAATAGTCATTACCACTAGAGAATCAACGTTCGATTCAATTAGCTGGCATACCTTTGCCGTGGATTTGTTAGATAAGAGACAATCTTGGGATTTATTTTGCATAACCGTATTCGGACAATGTGATTGCCCTCGTGAACTGGAGGATGTTGGAAAGAAGATATCAGACAACTGTAGGGGACTTCCTCTTTCGGTTGCCGTTATTGGAGGCCATCTAGCAGAGTCTCCACGAACGCAAGAATATTGGAAATCTATTGCAGAAAATTTGAGTTCCACCGTTAATTCGGAAGGTGACGGTCATTGCCTGAAGACATTATCTTTAAGCTACGTTCATCTGCCTGTACATTTGAAGCCTTGTTTCCTCTACATGGGAATTTTTCCTGAAGATAGAGAGATTGATGTTGAGAAACTCATACGACTATGGGTGGCGGAAGGATTTCTGAAGCCAATTTACGGCAAGAGCCTGGAAGAGGCTGCACGAGACTACATACATGACCTTGTAAGTAGGAATCTTATTTTAGTTTCTAAGTCATCTCGAAGTGGAGAAGTAGTCAGATGCAATTTCCACGATCTGTTGAGGGATTTAAGCTTGAAAGAAGCTTCAGAGAAGAAGTTTCTCCGCATCGTGCGGAAGCATGATCTGGAAGTTCCGAAGAACGAAAGACGAATAGTCCTTTATCCAGGATCATTGCACCATTGCTATTCCAACGCTACCGTCCTAAAATCACCATCGACCATTCGTACTTTGATATCTCACGATACATTATTACCTTCGGTAGTTTACAAATCGTTACGAGTTACGGCATCAGTAAGTCATTTGGACTGGAGACTGAATGACATTTTAGAAGTTACCTCTCAACTAGTTAACTTGCGCGGCCTTACTTTCTCTTATGATTGGAAAGAATTTGTTAGCTTTCCTTCATCAATCTTTTCGATCTGGAATCTTCAATCTTTATGCATATACCCCGGTAGTGAAGGGGTTAAAGCACCAGAAGAGATCTGGAAAATGTCCCAACTTAGGCATATCAGCATTGGGAGAGACTTTCGTCTCCCTGAGCCTCCAAGTGAAGGCCAAGGTGATATCTTGAAGAACCTTCAATCGGCTTCGAGCGTACTAAATCTAAGTTTTAGCGACGATCTGGTCGAAAGAATTCTTAACGTAAGGATATTAAGCGTGACATATGATGATCGAGCCGAGGGATTCAGTGAAGATGGGCCATACGCTCTCAACAATATCCGTCGTCTTGAAAAGCTCAAAGAGTTTTATTGCATGTTGACTGATGTGAGATCCATAACACGAAGAAATGAAATGCTGTCAAGACTTACCTTCCCCCATTCACTCGAGTATTTGACCTTTGTCGGCCTTCCTTTGGACGATGATGACGTAACGACAAAGATTGGCTCTTTGCCGCTGCTCAAAGAACTAAATCTTCATCAATGCAGCGGAAGCGAGTGGAAGCACAACGACGGACAATTTGTTAGTCTAAAATACTTGAAGCTCAGTCATTGTAGTGATCTCGAATGCTTTACAGCAGACTCCGACCATTTTCCCTGCCTTGAAGAGCTGCAAATAATGTATATGTATAGGTTGAAGGAGATATCCTCAGACATCGGAGATATACAGACGCTGAGATGCATTGAATTGGAATGGTGTTTGGACTCGGCTGTTGTGTGTGCTAAAGAAATAGCAGACTACCAAAAAAACAAAATGGGGAATGATCAATTACGAGTTAAAGTTAGCTTGCGTTACAAATCCAGTCTTTCTGCCGAGAGCTTGAGCGACACTAATTTTATCGTCGAATGATTCATTTCATACCCTGGACGGACTCTTTTTACCTTTTTTTTTTCTTTTTTTTATATTGTTTTGTGTCCCTCATCTTCCGAACTGAATTCTCTATTTTACTGGATAACACTGCAGCCGCCCGAGCGAGAGAGTTCTTTATTGTATTCATGTTTTATTTGTGCGGAGAAATATAATAATAATTTTTATTATTATAAATATGCATGTGATTCCCATGTATGCCGTATTGGGTAAATTTGAGATCAATTTCATCTAGCTCTGAAGACTCCTTAGAGTGTGTGGCGCACAAGCTCATAACTGATTTAGTGGGGATACATCTGGTTAGAAAAAAAATGGAACGACTTTTCAGTTGTTGAATTTCTACTTTCTCATCTATAGGTTTATCTTGCATTTTAGAAGAGTATAATCCTTTAAAGTTGTCAAAATGGACCGACGGGATGGGCCAGCCCGAAACTCGCCAAAGCCCGTCATTTGGCGGGGCCGGCCGACCCAAAGCCCACAAAAATGGCGGGCTTGGACAAGAAATACACTCATGTTCAGACGTCATAAAACCACAAACTCGTTTGAACCAGTAATTTTTCTCCATCTTGAATCTAGCAGTTTTTGTTCAACGTTCACCCGCACCACTTGTTAGGATTTAAACAATGTTTGATCTCTCTCAACTGTGCTTAAGATTTGAATAACAATCGTGCTTGCAATAGTTTGTTTTCACTCCGGCAATCTCTTTATTGCTTTCGTGAGTTTTACACTCCGGCGAAGGTTTTCCCTTGTCCAGTCTGCAAGTGGAAGAAGAAGAATGATTAATTAATTAAGGTACCCTTTTTTCTCTCGATTGAAATGAGCCACACACAATATATCAATCATCATCTTATGTTTATATTCAGACAAAAACGTACTCACTGAGTTGAGTGTAGAGTAGCTGTTTGAGAATAAAAAGGAAAAAGTAGAAGAATCAATCAATCAATCACATAAAAGAGACTTTACGAAACAACTATGCATGCTATCTTTTTTGAATGAATGGCTGTAAGTAAAACAATTCCATTGTAGAGCAGAGACTCTCACAGCTCTCAGCTCCTAAACAATATACAATGGCGACATCTTATGCAGCTTTTACTTCTCTGATGCATCTCATATCAGATCTGTGCGAACATCCTGACCCTCCCATCAAGCTCGACGAGGAACTCGTCGACTCTCTCAATTCGAAGATCTCCTTCTTTCAAAGGTTCGTTGAAGCTCACCATACCTCCGTCGAACTCGAGTTGGAGCTCCGAATGGCTGATGCAGCAAATTCTGCGGAAGACATCATCGATGCTCACATAGCGGATGATGGAGTTCTCGATCAAGTCGACTTCAATGGAAGTCTTCAAAGGCGATACAAGGCATGGATCTCATCGAAAAAGAAGTGACGGAGATGAATTGGAATACTGAGAAGAAGAAAAGTAGTCAAGGCAGCGACCGACCTAGACGACAACCTGCTGCTAATAATTCTGATGGTGAGAACAACGTGGTGGTCGGTATGGAAGACCTAACAATCGAAATCGTGGACAAGCTCACTCTGCCTCATCATAGCGGGTCCGGCCGTAAGATTGTCTCAATAACAGGTATGGGCGGATAGGTAAGACAACGCTTGCTGGTAAAATTTATGACCATAAATGTATTAGGGACTACTTTGATGTTCGTGGTTGGGCTACCATATCCAAGGACTACAATATACATGAAAGTCTGATTGAACTTCTTCATTGTCTAAATAAGAAACAGAGTAAGGAAAATTTGAGAGAAAAGGGCGTTCACGAGTTGGGTGATAAACTGTACAAGGATTTATTCGGCAAAAGGTATTTACTTATAGTAGACGACATATGGGATGTGGAGGCGTGGGATAGTTTGCGCAAGTTCTTGCCGGATAGCCGCGGTAATGGAATTGTCATAACCACTAGAGGATCGAAATTCGCTTCGATCAGCTCGCATGCTTTTTCTGTGGGTTTGTTAGGTGAGGGAAATACTTGGGATTTACTTTGCAAAACCGTATTCGGACAAGATGACTGCCCCCACGAGCTAGAGGATGTTGGCAAGGAGATATCGAACAACTGTAGAGGACTTCCTCTTTCGGTTGTCGTGATTGGAGGCCATCTAGCAAGGTCTCCACGAAAGAAAGAATATTGGAAATATGTAGCAGAAAATTTAAGTTCCACCGTGAGTTCAGTTGACGATGCAATTTGCGTGAAGATATTATCATTAAGCTATATTCATCTACCCGTGCATTTGAAGCCTTGTTTCCTTTACATGGGAATTTTTCCCGAAGATGAAGAGATTGATGTTGAGAAACTCATACGGCTATGGGTGGCTGAAGGATTTCTAAAACCAATTTGTGGCAAAAGCCTAGAAGAGGCTGCAAGAGAATATATAGGCGACCTCGTCGGTAGGAATCTCATTTTAGTTTCTTCTGAGTCATCTCGAAGGGGAGAAGTAGTCGCATTCAAGGTCCACGATCTTTTGAGGGATTTAAGCTTAAAAGAAGCTATAGAGAAGAAGTTTCTTTGCATCGTGCGGAAGCAAGAAGTTTCAAACAAGGAAAGACGAATAGTCCTTTATCCAAGCTCAGACCATTGCTATTTCGATGACGCCACTGTTCAAAAATTGCCGCCAGTTCTTCGTACTTTGATGCTTCATGATATATTATTACCTTCTTCTTCAGTTTATAATAAGTCGTTAAGAGTTTTGGCTTCAACTCGGCGTTTGGGCATTAGTATAGATGCCATGGTACAAGTTGCTTCTCAACATGTTAACTTGCGCTGCCTTCAGGTCTCATCATATAATTGGAAACAATTGTTTATCTTTCCTTCATCAATTATTTCGATCTGGAATCTTCAGTCTCTATACTTAGAAGGATGTACCCAATGGGCTGAATTACCGAAAGAAATCTGGAAAATGTCTCCACTTAGACATATACGCATATACGGGAGAATCATTCTCTCGGATCCTCCTCCTCCTCCTCCAAGTGAAAGCAGTGACGTTGATATCTTGAAGAACCTTCAGTCGGCTGAGTGTATACTAAATTTGAGTTTTAGCGAAGATTTGGTCAAAAGAATTCCCAACGTCAGGATATTAGAGGTGGAATATGTTGATGAAGTCGAGGGGTTCAGTGAGGGGGTGTATGCTCTGAACAACATCGCTCGTCTTGAAAAGCTTGAAATGTTATTTTGCTGGTTGTTCAAGGTGAGTTCTGTAGCACGACGAAACGAAATGCTGTCGAGTATTACTTTCCCGGCCCATTCACTGATCAAGTGCTTGTATATTAGCCGCCTTTGTTTGGACGACGACGTAACAATGACTAAGATTGGCTCACTGCCACTGCTAGAAGATCTACGTCTGTGGAGTTGCAGCGGAAGCGGGTGGAATCACGTCGAAGGACAGTTTGTTCGTTTGAAATACCTGCAGATGGTGGAGTGTAATGACCTCGAATGTTTTACGGCAGATTCCAACTATTTTCCTTGCCTGGAAGAGCTGATACTAAGCGATATGTATAGGTTGAAGGAGATATCCCCAGATGTTGGAGACATACACACGCTCAGATTCATCCAATTGTATCGATGTCCCGACTCAATTGTTGAATCTGCTAAAGAAATGGCAGAGTACCAAAAACGCCAAATGGCGAATGAACAATTACAAATTGAGGTTAGCTTGAGTTACGAAACCAGTCTTTCTGCAGAGAGCTTGAGCGACAGTAACTTTATTATTATTATTGTCGAATGATTTCTTGTTTGTTTGTTCTGAGATGAGACGAGAAGAAAGATTATGATAATATATTATTTATTATGAAATAATTTAATTTATTAAGACGTTGATTTTCTAAATAATAATATTAGTTAAATTATTGATGATTTGAAAGTACTGTATTAAATAATTATAAGATATGAGTTGTATAATTAAAGAGTTTGTATTTTAGTGTGGGGTGTATAATTATATTTAATGTAATTAGTTGTAATAGTAATTTATTATTATTATTATTATTATTATTATTATAAATAAGTGATTAGAGTTCATTGTAAATTATTGAAATATTTAATCTCTCTCTAATTTTTCTCTCTTAAATATTATAAATTTCATTATCATAATATAACTATAGTTATAGTAAAATATCACAGCTAATATTTTATAACATATCTATACAATTTATTAAGTTGGAGAGTGAGATAAAAACTGTCAATTTTGTTTGGTATGTACACTTATTTGCAATTTTACCTTTTCATTTAGAATTTATTTTAATTGAGTATCATTTTAATCCTAAACTTATTTTTATTATAATTATATCCTTACAAATTATTTTTGTAAATATATTAAAAATAATAATTCATCTATTAAACAATATAAATTACAAATAAAATATAAAGAAACTTATATATTTATATATTATATATATTTGCGTCGATTTTTTGTGTTATTTTGTGAGTACGTTATTGTTGTGTTTAGACTATGGGTTCGTTGTGTCTTTATAATTGAGGTAGCAATAGCATAATAGCACGTGTGGTCGTCAAATGGGTTGAATATTCAATAATTTTCTTCATTGCACGCCTTTTTTATAAGGTTGGAGTTACGTATAAAAATTATTAAATAATAATTAATTATCTATCAGACGAAAGTGTTGACTTAGACGGAAACCATATCAATATCACATTTATTTTTATAAAATATTTCATTTTATTTCAATTAGTGTGTTGAGTTTTTTCAAGGAGCCTCCTTGTCTCCCTCAATAATTGATATAGTGCCACTTAGGGGTGAGCAAATGCGGATATTCGTATTTTCGGATATCCGAATTTCGGATATCCGGATTTTCGGATAGGTAAAAATGAAGACCGCATCCGATCCGATTTTATTCGGATATCCGAAAATCGGATATCCGCTTTATTCGGATATTTAAAACGGATATCCGCATCCGCTTTTTAAATTTAAAATTGAACTTCTTTTTTATAATTGATATTTATTTTGTTTTTAAGTTGTTCATTATTCTTATTTCTTGCCCAATAAATATATATATATATATATATATATATATATCTTCTTACAGATAATAATTCATACAAAACATAAACGCAGTTAAAATATACTAATATTTTAAATGTATTTGATGCGTGTGCTCTAATTATTTTCTAATTTTAAGGGTTATTTTAAGCCTTTTAATATAAAGTTTTTATTTTAAATATTTATTAATAAAAGAAAAACTGATTTGTGAGAATATAATTGAAATAATTAAAAATACAAAGAGTAAAATTGTAATAAAAATTACATACCAAATTATTTGGTAAGTGATTACCATAGAATGCTGAGAATTTATAAATATTATAGTATAGATATGATTTAACAATTGCATTACACGATAATACTCTATTAAAAAATTCATATGATAGTTCTGTAGTTTTCTGTTATTCTCTTTTCTTCACTTTCTTTCCTCTAGTTTTTTTTTTTTTCAATTATCTATTCAAGTTTTGCAAGAATAATATAAATTCTATATATTATATTTTGTGCCATAGTTCAATAATAGATGTTGCAGATCTTTTTTCTTTTTTCTTTTTTTTTGTGCCACTATTTTCTTTTGGGGGGGGGGGTGCATTATTTAATTTATTGTATTTTTACTTTTTAAAAAATATAAAATCGGATATCGGATATCCGAATTTTAGGCCGAGCACTATCCGGATCCGATCCGGTTTATTTTAAAATAAAGCGGATCGGATATCCGATCCGATTTTTCGGATTTTGAAAATCGGATATCCGATCGGAATCCGGTTTTCGGATAATTTTGCTCACCCCTAGTGCCACTACAAAATAAAATGTTTTTTTTATGTATATTATTTTCCCAGTCTCGAAATTTTGTAAATAAATTTACCATATTTTTCTCTCGTCAGATTAAAAAGCTGCTGACGAGCTCGTGTTTGATGGCGAGATGGGAACTCATTGCTTCATCCAAAGATTATTATTTAAAAAAGAAAAGAAAAGAGAGACAACTAAAAGAAAAGTAAATTAATTAATAATTTTAAATAATTATGTACAACCACACACTCCAAAAAGATATGTAAAAAGGCCAACTTCAATTAACATATAAGTCTAAGCACAACTACCAAAATTAGTTAATGTTCTTATTTTCCTTTCATTTCCTTTATATCGTTTCAGTTTGACCGCTGCGCTGCAAACTCATCAGCCGATCAAATTCTTTATTAATATGACGTCTGAATCCTTTAAATCGGTTAAGTATGTACTGCTCTTTCTATCTGTTGCTTCTCTCCCCTCCATTGGATAAGTAAAGAAGCCAACCATTAAGAAGCCTATATGATTGTTGCAGCTAATCCATGAAAAGTTTTGAGATCATCATTGCAAAAGTAGGTTCTTTTCAGTCGGTAAGATTTCAGATTCCTCAGTATTTGGGATTATGTTTGAGCCTTTTTTTTCTCTTTTTTAATGGCGGGTTGTAATCAAGATTTGATTTTTATGTGTTATGGCATTAAAACTGCATTTTGTAATGAGCTGAGTCGATTTCTGTTTCTCCCTTCCTCTGCTTCCTCATGATTTGTGCTTTGTTATTACTGATCAAGAACATCATTACATCTTCATAAGATGCTCACGAGCTCCATTAGAGCATCTCTATTGCTTGCTTCCATGGATATTTCATGAGATTTGCTTGGTTTCTGTTCATCGACAGGGCTAGTTAGTGGTGTAGAAATACTCAGACCCCATGTGTTAAGAGATGGTCCTTTAGTAGCCATTTCAGTTGGGATATTCCTCTGAAGTGTTGTTTAATATCATGGCCTCAAAGGCAGCCTCTAGGCCTCCCTCAGGAATTCAACAAAAATCTCTTGGACCTAAACATGGCAGCTCTCTTCTGTCTTCAGTCTCAAAGACTAACAAGCCTACGCCACTGATCCCCCGAAAATCCGAAGAACAAGATGGATTAATAGCAGTTGACTCTATAAAATCTCATCCTAGTGTTCATAGTTCTCCGAATACACCTTCGCCTGATTCAGATATTGAACCTTATGCAAACGAAATTAGAAGTTCGAGGGGTGCCGATATAGAGGAGAAGATATCATCTGAGCTCAGAAGTGTAAAGGACGGGCCCAAGGCCGTCGAGAGTGGCAAAAGCAGCATTTGCAGAGGTAGCTCAGGCAGTGATGTCAGCGATGAGAGTTCTTGCGGTAGCTATACGAGCCGTATCAGTTAGCCCCACAAGGCAAACGACGTGCGTTGGGAAGCTATACAAGCCGTTCGAGCTACGGATGGTGCCTTGGGGCTGAGCCATTTCAGGCTTCTGACGAGGTTGGGTTGTGGAGATATTGGAAGCGTCTATCTTGCCGAGCTGACGGGCACTAAGTGCTACTTTTAGGTTTATTAAAAGCGACGTTTTTGTCAATGGTTGCGACCATAATCATTTTCTGAATTAATTGTTACGTAGTATCATTAACGTGGTTTTCCTAATGCATCTTCTACCTCTCTTTTTTATACTAAGTTCTAAATATTCAGTCAATTTTTTTTTTTTTTCATACGAAGGGTTTATCTTGTCTCGAAAAAATTTCATCCCTACTAGAGTGGTCGAGGAGTGATAAATCCAAAGATGAGGTCGCGAGTTTGAATCCATTTGGTCGTCTTGTAATCTATGTCACTGTGAACTTGGAACAGAAAACACGGATCGGTGAGGTTAATTTCGCTGGAAGCTGGTGGTTATCTCATAGTTGGTGTTGAGGTTGTGAATTAGATCGTATTGAATCAAAGCATGAGTACTACATATAATGGTATTATTGGGATGCCTAAAAAATGTAGTGCGAGAAAATTTCTAAAGCTTGCAAATTGATGGACATAAATGTATCTAGTTCCACAACATTGAATGTCTATTTCCAACTTGGATAGAAAAATAATGAGAATTTCAAGTATGAATCTTAATTTCCTCCTTACATAAATATCATAAATCAAATAAATAAGTTTAGATAGATTTGCCCAGTTTTTTTTTATAATTAAATAAATTATAGTATAATAAAAACTAAATTAATTCCTAAGGAAATGCTTCCAGTTCCATGTAGTGATTTTTCCATTTCTCTTTTCTTTTTAATTCGTGAGTGTAAATTTTATATTATTTATCTCAATTTTGGAAAGTTTATATAAATTTATATATGATTCTATATCCTATAGGGGACCTTGATATTTGGTCGTATCAAGACAAGACTCAAGGCGAGCTTCGCCTCCTCTTCGTCAACCAAAAACCACTAGCTAAAACCGACCCGAACCGACCCGAACCCATCTCAGAGGACCCTTTTTGCTACCCCGCAGAGTGTGCTTTGCCTTACCATTTGAATCTTCTCTGTAGAGGAGATGAAGATTTCGAGCTATGCCAGCCTAGCAAAAGCCCAGTCTTTCACTGGCTCATTGCGAATATCCAGCCTTTAGGTTGGCCAATGACTCCTTGAGATGTGCCAGTTCGCTCAAGGCAACACTGAGCGGATCTTTCAGCTTTTGCATATTCGGCTGCAGCAGATCACAAAAAATATTCGTAAAAATTCGAAAAGCCAGTTCTAGAGAGTCAATGTGTTGGTTTCAAACCAAAATGATGCAATTTTGATACAATTTATAGGCTCTCCTATCAAGATTTAACTTATGTTAGCAAATGAAAGATTCTATTCTATTGAGCAACTCGAAGAAACTAAACTACACATATAAACGATTCTCGTTGTTATGTCTCTTGACTGATAGAAAATAGGTAAGGCATCGAACCTTATCTAATTCACATAGAGCTTCCCATTTCTGATAAAAAAATTTAATGCAATACCTTAAGAGCCGGGATGAGCGCAAAACCATCCTCAGCTGATTCAGGTGAAATGTTCGCGATAAGACAAATCTGAGTTTATGGAAAGAAAAGCCGTTAGCTCATTGCACGAATAAAGCCAAACATCATAAGTACCATCGTTTTGCATACCTCAAAATCAGAGACACCATGCTTTTAGGAGGCCTAATCCAAGAGTTAAAGGTGCAAACAATCTATCAAAACGAATACGGAAAGAAAACCAAATATACGTGCACTTAATATAAACGAGGATACTCAAGTATTCTTCTAACAGTCTCAGGTTTGACTTGATTTGCAGCTTTCTTGGCGTGCGCCAGTCCCATATCAAACAACCTAACAATACACGAAACTCAACGCATTAAAATAACGATAACCATATAATAGGAAATGACAAGAATATTAGAGATTCATTAAACTAATGTCACTTGCTCTGGGAGTTTAACATCAGCATCCTGGGATAATACAACCATCTTATCTTGAATATCTTGTAAGATTTCAGCAGCTTCACAGTCCATCAAGCACACGGTATTCGGAGGAAGTTCTGCGCGTGAAGAATATGTTAAAATCTCGTTGAAGAGAGTAACATTAGCAATTTTAAACGAACCTATATTAACTTGCCCGATGATTAACTAGGTCAAGAATAAACGAATAAAATCGCATTTTTCGAGAGATGATGACCTTACCTTGTTCAAGCCTCCGCACCAATGCAGGTGCCTTGCTAGTGGATTTCTCAGCACCATTTGAAACCTTGTTTCCTTTGTCTGTACACAATAGGGAAGCAGTAATCAGAAATGGAGACAAAACCTAAAATTATTACATACATCTTAGAAATGCAACTGCCTTCCTCGATTTATATAAAAAGAAAGAAAGAAATAAAAGAACTTGCAAAGCGCAGGAATTAGATCACAACCTGATGACTTCCGCGTAGATTTTCCGCCGTTGGCATGCGATTTTCCTCCTTTCTCTGACATTATTGAGATGCTCCAAACGACTGCAAAAATTGAATAAACCCCATTGAATCCCACATATGGAACCGAATTTACAAACGAATAAAATTAGGTAGCTCAATCGAACAACAAAAATACCAAAATTAGTCCTAAAATGGTTCTGGGACCAAAAAAATGAAAATTTTAAACTTCCGATAGCGAATAGACGAAATAAAAAGCAATATCATATGCATTCAGACATAAATTATAACCTCGGAAGAAGAGCAGAGCAGGCGGGCTTGTCGATGGCGTCGACTGTTGGCCGTGAAATGCTGTGTTTTGGGGGGCTTTCGCAGAAGCACTAGCAAGTGAAGAGTGATACTTTTAAGGGCTTTTCTTCTTTTATTTATTAAAGTAGATTTGTTTTTTATTTGTCTTAATTATTTTTGTTATATTTGGAGGTGAAGATTTGATTGGAATTTTAGAATAATAAATTTCAAAATAAAAAAATTTGAACATACATAATCAACCGTTACAATTTGAAGATAATAAATTTCAAAATTAAAATAATTTAAGTACAATTAACGTGAGAATTTTAAAGCTTACTTTTATCAAATTGTTTAATTCTCAATTTGCTTTAATATTAAAACTTATTATTCTAAAATTGCATATTAATTTAAATGTCCTCAAATTGCTGAAATTTCAAAACTTAAAATTGAGATCCCTTATTTAGGTATCCTTACAATGTCACTTACCAAAAGATACATGTCTAAAATATAATTAAGCATTTTTATTATCAAAATAGGTTTTGTCATGTTTATGTTTGATCTATTTTGGTCCAATATATGTGAGCTTTCGGCCATTATTCAGTCATTGAATTTATTAAAAGTGACGGCGTTGTCAATTTTGCAACGCTATTAATTTCGTGAATTGATCGCGACGTATCATTCACGTGATTTTCCCGATGTATTATTCATGACATCGCGTTGATTAATAACGACGAAATTCATTATATAACGAATGCATATTCTACCTCTTTTTTTTATATAAGTTATGCAGGAACTTTTTCACATGAAGGGTTTGTCTTGTCCCTGTTTCTGTTTAAGTAATGCGAGAAAATTTCGTCCCAACCAAAGTGGTCGAGGAGTGATATCTCCAAAGATGACGTCACGAGTTCCAATCCGCTTGATCGTCTTGTAATCGCTGTCCGTATTAGGACTGGTTCGGTACGGTATACCTTACTGAAATTGTGATATCGTATACCTTACCAAAATTTCGGTATCAAAAAATATCATACCGAAATTTCGGTACGATATCATACCTTCATTTCGGTATGGTGTTGGTATCATATCTTTTATACCAAACAATCTTATGAACCAAAAGACTTTTTATTCATAATTAACCATAAATAATTTATATATTTTAAATGTATCCTATTAAGAGCCTTATATATAAAACTAAAAAGATATATTAACAAAAAGTAATTAACAAAAAGTCATGCACCTTCACGTTTTCGAAATCCTGAAAAATAAATATTAAAAAAAATAGAAATTAAACATCAAGTATAATTCGTTGATTTACATAATAATTTGTGGGCCAAAACAATTTAAGAAAAATAAGGATTAGTGAGATTTGTCTCACTGAAAGCTGGCGGATATCCCATAGTCGATGATAAAGTTTGGAAATTAAATTGTATTGAGTTAAAATATGAAGATTGTGATGGTGTTGTTGGGATGCCCTAAAAAATGTAGTAACAGAAAATTTCTAAAGCTTGCAAATTGATGAACATACATGTCTCTAGTTCCACAACATTGAATATCTATTTCCAACAGAAAAATAATGAGAATTTCAAATATGAATCTTAATTTCCTCGATAAATAAATATCATAAATCAAATAAAAAAGATAAGATAGATTTGCCCAGTTTTCTTTTTATTTTTATTTTATCATTATTAAATAAATTAGAGTATAATAAAAACTGAAATAATTCCTAACAAAATGCTTCGATGTAGTGATGTTTCCTTTCCTTTTTTCTTTTTAATTTCGTGAGTGTAAAAATCATTTTATCTCAATTTCGGAAAGTTTAGATTAGTGATTTATCTATCCTATCAAGACTCAAGGCGAGCTTCGCCTCCTCTTCGTCAACCAGAAACCACCTAGCCAAACCCGACCCGAACCGAACCGAACCGACCCCATCTCAGAGGGCTCGATTGTCCTCCCAGAAATCCACAAAAGGGCCCTTTTTATCATCGTGTGCTTACACTGTCGAGTTCACTGCAATTGAATTTTTAAGGGTAAATGAATCTTCTTGTTTGTTCGTCTCGATTGATTTGCTTTGCCTTTCCATTTGTGTCTTCTGTCTGATTTAAGCTACGTACCAGTAGAATGCTATCTATTCGTTCGAGTGTTTGAATGCTCCATATTTTGTTCTTGTCTGTAGAGGAGATGAAGATTTCGAGCTATGCCAGCCTAGCAAAGCCCACTCTTTTACTGGCTCATTGCGAATATCCAGCCTTTACGTTTCATCGGCCGCGATTTTTATCTGTCCCGACCGTATATTCATCGAGCTGTTGCGCCAAACGCTGTAAATTGGTCATGAGGCTTCACTCTTCTGTCGCCAATCGAACACGCTCGTCGACTGCATCCACGAAGCATTCATCCAGACAGTCGAAGTTTAGCCGAGACAAAGAGGAGGTTAATCCCGCCTCATTCTACACCCATCCCAGCTTACTAGAGATGAAGAAGGAGCGTGCAGAGAATCGAGCCCGCGTCTACGATTTCTTGAAAGGGATAGGCATTGTCCCCGACGAGCTCGACGGCTTGGAACTCCCCGTTACAGTCGAGGTGATGAGGGAACGCATCGACTTCCTTCACAGACTGGGCCTCACTATCGAAGACATAAACAACTACCCCCTCGTTCTTGGCTGCAGCGTGAAGAAGAACATGATCCCCGTTCTTGATTACCTCGGGAAGTTGGGTGTTAGAAAGGCTACTTTCACCGAGTTCACGAAGATGACAGCGATGGCGATGATGAATATGCTTGAACTTTGCACTCGAGAGTATCGTTATCGAGACAAGAAGATTACAGAGGACCTTTCTCTGTTAATTTTTGTTTAAGGTTATGATTCTTAAAAGTCTTTGATGTGTATGGAATTCTTAACTTGGTAAGATTGAATTTCGATATCGTTATGCTTGGAAAGGGTAAGAAGGTTTTCATGGTTGGTATGGTATAGTGAAGTGACTTTAATTGAAGCCTGCTCTGCTCTATAAGTTCGAAAAACAAATATAAAGAAATGGGTGTCACCACTCAGATCATATTTTGTTCATTAAACTCAGATCATAAAGAAATGTAAAGTTACTATCCTAATCATCTGATTGTTACAGGTGATGATTATATGAAAAAGTAAAAAAAGAAAAAGAAAAAGTTGAAGAATCAATCAATCAATCACATGAAAGAGACAGACTTTACCAAACAACTATGAATGCTATCTTTTTTAAATGAATGGTTGTAAGTAAAACAATTCCATTGTAGAGCAGAGACTTTCACAGCTCTCAGCTGCTCCTAAACAATACACAATGGCGACATCTTATGCAGCTTTTACTTCTCTGATGCATCTCATATCAGATCTCAACGAACATCCCCACCCTCCCATCAAGCTCGACGAGGAACTCGTCGACTCTCTCAATTCGAAGATCTCTTTCTTTCAAAAGTTCCTCGAAGATCACCACACCTCCGTCCACCTCGAGTTGGAGCTCCGAATGGCTGATGCAGCCTACGCTGCTGAAGACGTCATCGATGCTCACATAGCGGATGAAATTTTCGATGAAGAGGACTTCAATGGAAGTCTTCAAAAGGCGATGCAAAGCATGGATCTCATCGAGAAAGAAGTGAGGGAGATGAATTGGAATACTGAGAAGAAGAAAAGTAGTCAAGGCAGCGACCGACTTAGACGACAACCTGCTGCTCATAATTCTGATGGTATGGTGGTTGGTATGGAAGACCTAACAATCGAAATCGTGAACAAGCTCACTCTGCCTCATCATCGCGGCCGTAAGATTGTATCAATAACAGGTATGGGCGGAATAGGTAAGACAACGCTTGCTCGTAAGGTTTATGACCATAAATGTATTAGGGACTACTATGATGTTCGTGCTTGGGCTACCATATCCAAGGACTACAATATACATGAAAGTCTTATAGAACTTGTTCATTGTCTATCGAAACAGAGTAAGGAAAGTTTGAGAGAAAAGGGCGAACTCGAGTTGGGTGATAAACTGTACAAGGATTTATTCGGCAAAAGGTATTTACTTATAGTAGACGACATATGGGATTTCGAGGCGTGGGATAGTTTGCGCAAGTTCTTGCCAGATAGCCGCGGTAATGGAATTGTCATAACCACCAGAGAATCGAAATTCGCTTCGATTAGCTCGCATCCTTTTTCTGTGCGTTTGTTAGACGAGGGAAAAACTTGGGATTTACTTTGCAAAACCGTATTCGGACAAGATGACTGCCCCCACGAGCTAGAGGATGTTGGCAAGAAGATAGCAGACAATTGTAGAGGACTTCCTCTTTCAGTTGTCGTGATTGGAGGCCATCTAGCAAGGTCACCACGAACGCAAAAATATTGGAAATATGTAGCAGAAAATTTAAGTTCCACTGTGAGTTCAGAAGACGATGCTATTTGCATGAAGATATTATCATTAAGTTATGTCCATTTACCGGTGCATTTGAAGCCTTGTTTCCTTTACATGGGAATTTTTCCCGAAGATAAAGCGATTTATGTCGGCAGACTGGTCAGTCTATGGGTGGGAGAAGGGTTTCTAAAACCAATTTGTGGAAAGAGCCTAGAAGAGGCTGCACGAGAGTATATATCTGACCTCGTCGCTAGGAATCTCATTTTAGCTTCTTCGTGGTCTCGAAGCGGAGAAGTAGTCGCATTCAAGGTCCACGATCTTTTGAGGGATTTAAGCTTTAAAGAAGCTATAGAGAAGAAGTTTCTTTGCATAGTGCGGAAGCAGCATGATCTAGAAGTTTCAAACAAGGAAAGACGAATAGTCCTTTATCCAAGCTCATATGAGGTGGACCGTTTCTATTCCAGCGCCGCTGTTCAGAAATCACCGTCAGTGAAAGCAGCGACGTTGATATCTTGAAGAACCTTCAGTCGGCTGAGAGGATACTAAATTTGAGTTTTAGTGAAGATCTGGTCAAAAGAATTCCCAACGTCAGGATATTAGAGGTGCAATATGATGATGAAGTCGAGGGGTTCAGTGAGGGGGTGTATGCTCTGAACAACATCGCTCGTCTTGAAAAGCTTGAAGATTTATCTTGCTTGTTGGACGATGTGAGTTCCGTAGCACTACGAAACGAAATGCTGTCGAGTATTACTTTCCCGGCCCATTCACTCAAGTGCTTGAATATTAGCGGCCTTTGTTTGGACGACGACGTAACAATGACTAAGATTGGCTCACTTCCACTGCTAGAAGATCTACGTCTGTCTTATTGCAGCGGAAGCGAGTGGAATCACGTCGAAGGACAGTTTGTTCGTTTGAAATACTTGGAGATATTGAAGTGTAGTGATCTCGAATGTTTTACGGCAGATTCCAACCATTTTCCTTGCCTCGAACAGCTGAGACTATTTGATATGGATAGGGTGAAGGAGATATCCCCAGATGTTGGAGACATACAGACGCTCAGATTCATCCAATTGATTTGGTGTCCCGACTCAATTGTTGAATCTGCTATAGAAATGGCAGAGTACCAAAAACACCAAATGGGGAATGAACAATTACAAATTAAGGTTCGATTGAGTTACAAAACCAGTCTTTCTGCAGAGAGCTTGAGCGCCAGTAACTTTATTATTGTCTATTGATTTCCATTATCATCATATGATATTTGTATGTATTTATTTCTAACAATGCAGCTGCAGCAGTTCAGTCGTAGAGTTCTTCATTGTATTGTATGTATTTATTTATGCTTTGCTTATTTGTGTGTTTGTTTGTTTGTACTGAGTGAGAAGAAAGATTATGATAATGTATTATTTATTATGAAATAATTAAATTTATTAAGACGTAGATATTTTAAATAATAATATTTTAGAATATTTTAATTTTTTGTAATAATAACACGTAATCTCACTGACATGACATACCAAGTGCACTAATCGAACGAAGCCGCTGCAAACGCATTGAGGTCGAATCTCGAACAGATCCTCGCTCAGGTCGCTGCCGCCGACGATGACGAACAATCATGTTGCGTCGAAGATAATATTTTCTCCTAAAAAATGTCTCTATTGAAAAATCTCTAATTTATTTATTTTTTTCTTTGATGACGGCCACAAATTTAATTCCACCATGATTGCCTTATTTGGCTTCATGAAATGTATTAGGGACTATGTTAACGTCGATTGACACTTGAGTCAAAATGTTGAGTGACACCTTAGTCAAAATATTGATCAACACCTAAGTCAACGTTTGACTCAGACGTGGATCATCTTTGATTTTATCTTTCATACCCAAAAACCGTTTACCCTATTATTGTGGCTTTCTTTTAGTATGTGCATGAAGTTATTTTCGAGCTGGAATTGTTCCAAGAAAGTGGATTGCATTTACTAAAAATAGAAGATATGAAGATCATGGGAGAATGAGCAAGCATTTACCAAAAATAGAAGATATGAAGATCATGGGAGATTGAGTCAAGCAATTGATAAAAATAGAAGATATGGAGATCAGCCAAGAAGATATGAAGATCATGGAGATTGAGTCAAGCAGTTGCTAAAAATAGGAGGTGCATTTACCAAAAATAGAAAAGATGGAATATAAGGTGGAACAAACCAAATTGGACCTGTAAAATAGGGGGAGTCACGTCTATATATACAGAAGACTCCATTCAAGCTTTAGCATCGAGACTTATATCAAGATAGAAAGGCGCGCGCGTGCAACGAGCTAAAAGAAAGGGAAGATTTTCATCATCTATCTGTTTCGATCTCTTTGTGCCTAGTTTTTATCTTCACACTTTTGTATAGGACTTAGGATCTATACGCGAGTTTTCGTGTGAAGATTGGTAGAGTAGTTTTACTCTTTTCTAGGTTGCTTTTACTATCTTTGATAGTTGCTTTTTTGTAATCCATTCTCGTAGTGGAATTTTGCCCTGAAGGCACGCAGCAAGTTTTATAACTTGCTGCCTACTTGAACTATACCCAATGTTTCCTTTTAGTGTTTTTTTTTTGTTTTTTGTTGCTGTTCGGTAATTTCATGCTCGTCGGGTGAGCCTTTGTCTCTACTCGCAATTATATGTCACCACAGAGATCCCGCAAAGCTGTTTATCCTTTGTATATATTCTTCGTGGTGATCGAAACTAAATTTTATATCAAATTTACTCAATAACATGTATGTAAGAAAAAGTTCTAACTATTAGTGCTCAAACTTTTAAATTCTCCGTTTTAGTTCTAAACTTTTCAAAACCATTCATGTTTTATTCTTTTATCAATTGTTTAGGTCAAAAGAACTCAAAATGAACCGTTTTGCAGAAAATCGAAACGAATAGCTTGACATAATTCAGGCATGCCTTCGATCTCAAGGTATTACGGAATATCCCATGTCTTACACAGCACTTCTATGACTATTTCTTTGACATAATTCAGGCATGCAAATTCTCTAGCCACATATGTGAGGAATGCACTTACAAACATGAGGCATGCAAACGGACTTCGTATTTGCACATTGTATGGCCTTACCAATCCTGAGGTCAGAATGGATTTCTCTCTCACATATAGGTTTTGTAAACGTTTTTTTAGACACTTTTATCTTACAAGGATTGCCATGCCACCAGTTTCTCGGTAGTAAAATGGGTCCCACGGTATCGTTCAACTTGAAAAGGGCAGATGGATCTTGGTTTGGCTATCGTGAGGTGGAGAAGTTAGCATCCTTGTCGGATATTCAGCTACGGGTAATAAATGTTGCTGTGAGATAAAATATCACAGCTAATATTATAAAAACTGTGAGGTGGAGAAGTTAACATCCTTTTAATCTCTCTCTAATTTTTCTCTCTTAAATATTATAAATTTCATTATCATAATATAACTATAGTTATAGTAAAATATCACAGCTAATATTTTATAACATATCTATACAATTTATTAAGTTGGAGAGTGAGATAAAAACTGTCAATTTTGTTTGGTATGTACACTTATTTGCAATTTTACCTTTTCATTTAGAATTTATTTTAATTGAGTATCATTTTAATCCTAAACTTATTTTTATTATAATTATATCCTTACAAATTATTTTTGTAAATATATTAAAAATAATAATTCATCTATTAAACAATATAAATTACAAATAAAATATAAAGAAACTTATATATTTATATATTATATATATTTGCGTCGATTTTTTGTGTTATTTTTGTGAGTACGTTATTGTTGTGTTTAGACTATGGGTTCGTTGTGTCTTTATAATTGAGGTAGCAATAGCATAATAGCACGTGTGTTCGTCAAATGGGTTGAATATTCAATAATTTTCATGATTGCACGTCTTTTTCATAAGGTTGGAGTTACGTATAAAAATTAAATAACACTTAATTATCTATTAGACGAAAGTGTTGACTTAGACGGAAACATATCAATATCACATTTATTTTTATAAAATATTTCATTTTATTTCAATTAGTGTGTTGAGTTTTTTCAAGGAGCCTCCTTGTCTCCCTCAATAATTGATATAGTGCCACTTAGGGGTGAGCAAATGCGGATATTCGTATTTTCGGATAGGTAAAAATGAAGACCGCATCCGATCCGATTTTATTCGGATATCCGAAAATCGGATATCCGCTTTATTCGGATATTTAAAACGGATATCCGCATCCGCTTTTTAAATTTAAAATTGAACTTCTTTTTTATAATTGATATTTATTTTGTTTTTAAGTTGTTCATTATTCTTATTTCTTGCCCAATAAATATATATATATATATATATATATATATATCTTCTTACAGATAATAATTCATACAAAACATAAGCGCAGTTAAAATATACTAATATTTTAAATGTATTTGATGCGTGTGCTCTAATTATTTTCTAATTTTAAGGGTTATTTTAAGCCTTTTAATATAAAGTTTTTATTTTAAATATTTATTAATAAAAGAAAAACTGATTTGTGAGAATATAATTGAAATAATTAAAAATACAAAGAGTAAAATTGTAATAAAAATTACATACCAAATTATTTGGTAAGTGATTACCATAGAATGCTGAGAATTTATAAATATTATAGTATAGATATGATTTAACAATTGCATTACACGATAATACTCTATTAAAAAATTCATATGATAGTTCTGTAGTTTTTTGTTATTCTCTTTTCTTCACTTTCTTTCCTCTAGTTTTTTTTTTTCAATTATCTATTCAAGTTTTGCAAGAATAATATAAATTCTATATATTATATTTTGTGCCATAGTTCAATAATAGATGTTGCAGATCTTTTTTCTTTTTTCTTTTTTTTTTGTGCCACTATTTTCTTTTGGGGGAGGGGGGGGGTGCATTATTTAATTTATTGTATTTTTACTTTTTAAAAAATATAAAATCGGATATCGGATATCCGAATTTTAGGCCGAGCACTATCCGGATCCGATCCGGTTTATTTTAAAATAAAGCGGATCGGATATCCGATCCGATTTTTCGGATTTTGAAAATCGGATATCGGATCGGAATCCGGTTTTCGGATAATTTTGCTCACCCCTAGTGCCACTACAAAATAAAATGTTTTTTTTATGTATATTATTTTCCAGTCTCGAAATTTTGTAAATAAATTTACCATATTTTTCTCTCGTCAGATTAAAAAGCTGCTGACGAGCTCGTGTTTGATGGCGAGATGGGAACTCATTGCTTCATCCAAAGATTATTATTTAAAAAAGAAAAGAAAAGAGAGACAACTAAAAGAAAAGTAAATTAATTAATAATTTTAAATAATTATGTACAACCACACACTCCAAAAAGATATGTAAAAAGGCCAACTTCAATTAACATATAAGTCTAAGCACAACTATCAAAATTAGTTGATGGTCTTATTGTTTTCCTTTTATTTCTTTATATCTTTTCAGTTTGACCGCTGCGCTGCAAACTCATCGGCCGGTCAAACTCTTTATTAATATGACGTCTGAATCCTTTTAATCAGTTAAGTATGTACTGCTCTTTCTATCTGTTGCTTCTCTCCCCTCCATTGGATAAGTAGAAGCCAACCATTAAGCCTATATGATTGTTGCAGCTAATCGATGAAAAGTTTTGAGCCTTTTTTTTTCTTTGCTAATGGTGGGTTGTAATCAAGACTTGATTTTTTTGTGTTATGGCATGCTATAAAAAAAACTGCATTTTGTAATGAGCTGAGTAGATTTCAGTTTCTCCCTTCCTCTGCTTCCTCATGATTTGTGCTTTGTTATTACTGATCAAGAACATCATTACATCTTCATAAGATGCTCCACCTGCTCCATTAGAGCATCTCTATTGCTTGCTTCCATGGATATTTTCATGAGATTTGCTTGGTTTCTGTTCATCGACTGGGCTAGTTAGTGGTTAAGAAATACTCAGACCCAATGTGTTAAGATATGGTCCTTTAGTAGCCATTTCAAGTGAGCTGCTGCTGATATTATTAGTTGGGATATTATCATGGCCTCAAAGGCAGCCTCTAGGCCTCCCTCAGGAATTCAACAAAAATCTCTTGGACCTAAACATGGCAGATCTCTTCTGTCTTCAGTCTCAAAGACTAGCAAGCCTAAGCCACTGATCCCCCGAAAATCCGAAGAACAAGATGGATTAGCAGCAGTTGACTCCATAAAATTTCATCCTAGTGTTCATTGTAGTTCTCCGAATACACCTTTGCCTGATTCAGATATTGAACCTTATGCAAACGAAATTAGTAGTTCAAAGGGTGCCGATATAGAGGAGAAGATATCTGAGCTCAGAAGTGTAAAGGACGGGCCCAAGGCCGTCGAGAGTGGCAAAAGCAGCATTTGCAGAGGTAGCTCGGGCAGTGATGTCAGCGACGAGAGTTCTTGCGGTAGCTATACAAGCAGTATCAGTAAGCCCCACAAGGCCAACGACGTGCATTGGGAAGCTATACAGGCCGTTCGAGCTAGGGATGGTGCTTTGGGGCTGAGCCATTTTAGGATTCTGAAGAGGTTGGGCTGTGGCGATATTGGAAGCGTCTATCTTGCGGAGCTGATGGGCACTAAGTGCTACTTTGCAATGAAGGTCATGGACAAGGCGTCCCTGGCTAGTCGTAAGAAGCTGCTCCGTGCTCAGACCGAGAGAGAGATCTTGCAGTCTTTGGACCATCCGTTCTTGCCCAGCCTATACGCCCATTTTGAGGCGGAGAAGTATTCTTGTCTGGTCATGGAGTTTTGTCCCGGGGGAGACTTGCATACCCTCAGACAGAGGCAGCCCGGGAAGTTTTTCTCCGAACAGGCCGTGAAGTAAGAGATTATGTTCTTACATAAACGTATGCGTAACTGCGTTCAACGATTTATTCGATGATTATCAATGCGTTTTCAGATTTTACGTAGCGGAAGTACTTCTCTCCCTAGAGTACCTACACATGCTCGGGATCATCTACCGTGACCTCAAGCCCGAGAACGTACTCGTTCGGGAAGACGGGCACATAATGCTCTCGGACTTTGACCTCTCCCTTCGTTGCGCTGTCAGCCCGACTCTCATCAAGACGGCATCTTTAACAACTTCGAGCACAAACCCTAACATGAACTGTGCCCAGACATCATGTGTCAGTGTCCCGACGACATGCTTCTCTCCCCATCTCTTCTTAAGCAAGTCCAAGAAAGAAAGAAACCGCAAGAACGACGAATCGACCCAAGTGAACCCACTGCCCGAGCTCATCGCTGAGCCGAACAACGCTCGCTCCATGTCCTTCGTAGGGACCCACGAGTATTTAGCGCCAGAGATCATCAAAGGCGAGGGCCACGGCAGCGCGGTGGATTGGTGGACTTTCGGAATTTTTCTATACTAGCTTTTGTTCGGGAAGACGCCCTTTAAGGGCTCGGGAAATAGGGCGACGCTGTTCAATGTCGTAGGCCAGCCTCTTCGTTTTCCAGAAACGCCCGCGGTGAGCTTCGCTACTTGGGATTTGATCAAGGGCTTGCTCGTAAAAGAGCCTCAGCTAAGGCTGGCTTATAAACGAGGCGCTACTGAGATAAAGCAGCATCCCTTTTTCGCACGTGCGCATATATATTTATATATAATAATATACAATATATCGAACGTATACAGGGACGTAAATCTGATTTTATTGTCGAGGCTAGCGTTAGACGCTATGTTCTTAAAACGATATTGCCCCGCTCACGGTACTTACGGAATACGACAATCGTTTTCCAACATACAACGACAAACGTCTCGTAATAGGAGCACTCCAAATTACAAGACCAACAAACTTATTTGATGCTTTACGGACTCTCATACGAGTTCCGAATATGAAATATACTAAATATATTTCACGGCTAGAAGAAAAAAATTCCTAAGAATTCTAGGACTGAACATGCTGTTCGAGGTGTAGAAAATGAGCAAATGGTCTCTCTATTTATAGATGGGGTTGGATCATGTCGAAGAGTTGCTTCTAATCTTGGTTGGTCATGACTTTTCAACCCATTAGATACATCTTTTTCCTTAAGGGTACCTTGTGAAAAGATACATATCTTTCACAAGAGTTATAACCCTTTAACTAAATAATATTTAATTAAATATTTCCAACAATCCCCCAAAGAAATAGAAATTAATGGCTTCATAGATGCTCACACTAGCGAGAGTCCAATCGACAAGTCAATGCATCTGGATAGATAGCTTGTGGCTTTGAATCTTCCATAGTCGAATGTTATCGAGTATACTCGCTAGGCGGTGAACGCGATGTCTTGAACTGCCCAGCTTTTTGTATATATTAAGACAATAACACCCACACAATGACTTATCTCACATCTTTTAGTTCTCATGATTTGTTCTATTTTGGCCATGGATACCATCTTGGATTCATGAGTGTTTCATTGAAGCGGTCCGTCTTCACACTCACATAGGTGACACTTCTATAAAGAGTATTCTACCAATATTCCACCTTATGAAGGTATAGAAATCATTAATAGTCAAAACTCAACCTCACTACATGTGGTAGAACAACACTTATTCATCCTGGGAAGAGATATAGGCAATATGTCTCGTGTGTTGCAGCACAACTTCTGTAACTTAGTTGTCCCATTGAACCAAGATCTTGGGATCTCCAGTCAACAAGTTGGGTTACCGCTATAGTTGTTTTAGTGGTAGATTTTTAATTTTATTCCTCTTGATGTGCAGTTTACATGATCTCGGATTATCCTCTTTGTACGAGAGTCTATCAAATTATCACTGTATTTGACATCGTCGATTGCAATCACTTTATTTGAGATCAACTGTTTAATGGCACTGTGTCTACGATGCATGTGTCGTGACTTACCATTGTACATACTACTCTGTGTCTTTCTAATTGTTGATTGGCCATCATAATGTAATAGCACGACAGACACAAGTTCATTCTAGCTATGAATATCTTCTTTAGAAATTTCATAGTTATCCGCCTTATCTAGGGTGATAAACTCGGATTCACAGAGTAGCGTACTTATGCTTGATGGATTCCAATACATTGTTCCATCACCAACTGTGAGCACACATCACAATTTGGTTTGTATTCTTTTGTATCATATATCCAGTTTGTATTTTAAACCCGTTCTATACTAAATGATACATTTCTTGGTATCATTCATATATGCTTTGAATATACATAAACCAATCTGCACTACTGTTATTGGCAAATCAAATAACTTTTTCATCGATCATTTTAGGTTCGATCTTATTTTGCTTAGGCATTTCAATTTTTACGAAGTACCCCCACACTTCTAAGTATTTCTACAAATACTGATGTGTTCTCAAAGGTTGTATCTCTTCGGGAAAGATCGTGTCTTTAAAGACCATATCTCTTACAAGTTGAGCCTATTGCAATACATCGCCACGTTTCCGAATAATCAAACATTTTTGTCAAAAGTTATACTCTTTCATGAAAGGTTTTCATCTTTTTACGAAATGTCGTACCTTTTCGTAAAAGACTATAACTCCTCACATAAGGTCTTTATGCGAAAATTCATATGTTCTCGCAGAAGATCGTGCCATTTCGTGAAGTCATATCACTTCTCGATTACACATTTTAGTGGAAGGTCGTGTCTCCTAGTATAGTATGATCATTTCTCTTTGTAAGATCATACCTCTTAATGTCATTCCTATTCGTGAAAGGTTGTGTCTCTTTGTGAGATTGTACTCTTTTACCAAAGGTTACACCTTTTTGTAAGGTCGTACCTCTTCACAAAATTTCGTGCCTCTCCGCGAAGGTCGTGCCTCTTCACAGAAGTTTGTTTCTCTTTACAAAAGGTCGTACCCTTTGTAAAATTCTATGTCTTGTTGCGAGATCTAACATTTTTGTGTAAGGCTATAACTTTTCGTGAGACCGAACCTTTCACGGAAGGTCATGCTTCTTCGCGAAAGGTCGTGCCTTTTCGCGAAGTCATTTCTTGGCGAGACCGTACTTCTTTACGAAAGTCGTATCTCTTCGTGAATCTTTTCACGAAAGTTGTATCTCCACGTGAGATCGTACCTCTTCGCGAAAGTCGTATCTCCTCGTAAGATCGCACCTCTTCGCAAAAATTTATCGCTTCGTGAGAACACACTTCTTCACAGATGTTGTATCTCTTCACGAGATCGTATCTCTTTGCAAAAGTCGTAACTCTTCGTGAGATCGTACCTTTTCACGAAAGTTGTATCTCTTCGTGAGAACGCACTTCTTCGCGAAAGTTCTATCTCTTCGTGAGATTGTACCTGTTCGCGAAAGTAGTTTTGAATATTATCGATGTCGATAAATAAAATCAATTTACCACAAATATTGTTTTAAGACTGTTGGGTACAATTTCCGTACATGCGTCTATATATATTTATATATAATAATATACAATAAATCAAACGTATACGGGGATGTAAATATGATTTTATTGTCGAGTCTAGTGTTAGATGTTATGTCCTTAAAACGATATTGCCCCGCTCACACTATTTACGGAATACGACAATCGTTTCCCAAGATACAATGACAAACGTCTCGTAATAGGAGCACTCCAAATTACAAGACCAACAAACTTATTTGATGCTTTTCGGACTCTCATACGAGTTCGGAATATCAAATATACTAAATATATTTAACGGCTAGAAGAAAAAAAATCCTAAAAATTCTAGGACTGAACATGTTGTTCGAGGTGTAGGAAATGAGCAAATGGGCTCTCTATTTATAGATGGAGTTGGATCATGTCGAAGAGTTGCATCTAATCTTGGTTGGTCATGACTTTTCAACCCATTAGATACATCTTTTCCCTTAAGGGTATCTTGTGAAAAGATACATATCTTTCACAAAATTTATAACCATTTAACTAAATAATATTTAATTTCTATTTAATTAAATATTTCCAACAATATCTTGGGTGCGAAATGGGTGTATCGGGCAAAGATGAACGTAGATGGACCATTAAACAAGCTGAAAACAAGACTTGTTGTCAACGGATATGCACAACAACATGGTGTCGACTTTAATTACGTGTTTGCGCCGGTCGCTAGACATGACACCATAAGATTGCTTATTGCTCTTGCGGCTCAAAACAAGTGGAAGCTTTTTCACCTTGATGTAAAATCTGCATTCCTCAATGGACAGCTTGTGGAAGAAATTTACGTTAATCAACCTCTGGGATTCGAAGTTAAAGACAAAGAAGATCAAGTCTACAAGCTAAACAAGGCACTCTACGGCTTGAAACAAGCTCCGAGAACTTGGTATAGCAAGGTAGATACTTACTTGATAAATTCTGGTTTCAGGAGGAGCGATGTTGAAGCTACTCTTTACACAAGAAAGAGAAGCGATGGGAGAATCTTGATTATCTCTTTATATGTTGATGATTTGCTTGTCACCGGGAGTAACGTAGATGAAATGAGCACATTCAAGGCTGAGATGGAAAGGATGTTCGATATGTCTGATTTGGGAGAAATGCATACGTTCTGGGAATAGAAATTCAGTAAAACACGAAGGGAGTATTCATATTTCAGCAAAAGTATGCTATGGAGCTATTGAAGAAGTTCAACATGGAAAATTGCAAACCTGTTTCAATGTCTTTAGTTGCTCATGAGAAACTGACTAAAGAAGATGCAGGGGACATTGCAGATTGCACAACTTATCAAGTTTGGTAGGAAGTCTTCTATATTTGACGATCACTAGGCCGGACTTGATGTTTGCAAGAAGTTTTTTTTTTTTTATCAAGATTCATACAAGAACCGAAAGAGAAGCATATGGCAGCAGCAAACTAGTTCTCAGGTATGTCAAAAGTACTTTTGATCATGGCATTCAGTTCAGATCAATGAAAAATGGGCTGCTGCAAGGTTTTTCGGACAGCGATTGGGCTGGAAGTTATGATGATACGAAGAGTACTTCGGGTTATGTATTTAATCTCTGTTCTGGTGTGTTTTCTTGGAGCTCGAAGAAGCAAGAAGTGGTAGCACAATCATCTGCCGAACCTGACTATATTGCAGCTGCAAGTGCTACAATGGAAGATTTGTGCATGAAACAATCCGATCCGACAGTGATATGGGTGATAGAGAGCAGGAGCATGGGCCGAGGCCCATATTGGTTTACGAAGACGGGGACGGGCTTGAGCCCACTATTCGTGAGCTGGAGAATCTTCTAAATTAATTATATTGTTTTATTTCTATAAATAAGCAATAGTTAGTTGGAGCAAATCACTCTTAATAATTATTATGATTTCCTTGCATTTATTATTGATTCCTTTATTAGGATAGTAGTAGGGATTATAAAAGGGCACCGACCCCTTCTATAGTTCTCATCATTTTATAATAAAAAATGTTATTAGCCTAGAGGCTTGGGCAACGGTGCTTCACCGTTGATTTTCCGATTTTCGTTCTTATCAAGTGGTCCGACCTGCAGAATCCCGTTCCCGCCAAATTGACAAGATCGAATAGTGATCGTCTGGATAAGCTGAAGACCGATCAGGTCGTCGTGAAGGAGAAATTGGATGCACACGGTGCAATTGGCTGAGATCGCAGCGTCCTTAGCTGCGTTGTCGAAGGCAATTCTGCAACCGTCGGAGGAAGAGGCAGAGGCGTCCAACACGCGCAGGGTGGCTCAGCCCTCGGATGATCGAGCACGTAGGGGCGCTGCCTTGGCGCTTTTGCCGACATTTGAAGGGGAAGATCCGATTGGGTGGATAGCAAGGGCCGAACAGTTTGTATTGAACGATACTTCGCCGGAAAGGAAGGTGGCAGCAGCTGGGGTTGCCATGGGCGGGGCTGCGTTGCACTGGTTATCATGGATGAAGGCGCGAAAACCTGGAATGTCGTGGGACGAGTTCACACAGGCATTGGTGGCACGTTTTGACACACGATTTAAGGGCAGCAGATTTGAACGGTTGTCCGGAGTTAGACAAAACGGAACAGTGGAGGATTACATCTCTGTGTTCGTCTAATTGGCGAGTCAGGCTCAAGGACTGACTGATGCACACTATTTGGGTTATTTCATAAATGGGTTGAAGGGTCCGATTCGGGGCTCATTGCGGCTGCTTCGCCCAAATGATTTGGAGATGGCGATGGAACTAGCCAGGGATATTGAGGATAATCCGTCTCTTCAGAATAAAGGACGAGAGAGTCAATCTTTTGGTAGTTTGGGGATGAGTTCAATCAATTTTTTGAGGCTTATTAAGAAATCGAGGGCTTCATCCTAAAACCAATTGGTGAAAGGTGAATGAGCCTCTTGAATATATAAGGTGAGTCGGGTGAGGAGAATTATCCGATGTGGGATAGAATATAAATCTCAACACGCCCCCTCACATGTGGCGTGACTGGCCTAACACGTGGACATATGAATCGGGTGACGGTGAGCAAAGATCGAACCCGCTCTGATACCATATTAAAGAAGAACATGATGGTTTTTAAAGTTTCTGATTTATGTCTCAGCATAAAAATCCAGGTATATCTGGTATGATCATCGACTACTGTTAAGAAAAATCTATGATTAGTGTGTGATGGGGTGTGAAATGGTCCCCATATGTCACAGTGGATCAAATCAAAAGGTGAACAAGCCATATGATTATTAAAAGGGAACGACAACCTTTTATGTTTAGCAAGAGGACATATCCTACACACATTCTGTTCTTCTACATTTTCTCTTATTTTCAGCTTTGAACTAAGTGTCTTGAGAGTTTTATGAGAAGGATGGCCTAATCTATTGTGCCAAACATCTAGAGAAATCATATCTTTTACAGAACAAGGAAGCAAATGTACATGAATTTTCATATTATCAAGCCTCAGGACATACAAGCCATCACATCTTTTACCCTTGCCAATCATCAACATCTTTGTTGAATCCTGGATCACAAAATAATTATCATAGAATGTTAAAGACAAGTTATTACCATATGTTAAAGAGCTAACTGAAATAATATTGCAATTGAAATCTGGGGCATATAAGACATCATTCAGTACCAACTCCTCTGTTAGCTTAATTGTTCCGGCCATATTAACTTTTATAGAAGAGTTATTAGGTAATGTGACAAATGATGTCTCGACCTTATATAATGTATCAAACATATTAGACTTATGACAAATGTGTCTTGAAGCCCCTGAGTCTACCAACCAAAACCTTTCTGAACTTAAATTTGAAAAGCTATACGAAAGGCAGATACCTCCATATTTACCTGAGGTCTGATCTGGTGGTGCAGTATGGTGATAATCTGGTCCAATGTCAGCTTTGTTCATTATATTCTTGAACTGCTTCAGTTGTTGATGGTTGAGCTGTTGTAAGAAGTTCTCAGCCGCTGCTGTTACAGGATCATTGTCCCCGATCATCATTCCTTGTTGCTGCTCAGTGCTCATCTGATTGACCTTGTTATCTTTGAATTTTGAATTTTGTTTAAAACCTGGAGGAAATCCATGAATGCGATAGCAAGTTTCCACTGTATGCCCAGATCTGCTGCAATGAGTGCAGTAAGGTCGATTCCCTTCCTTCTTATTATTAAAGAAAACTTTCTTGACTGGAGGAGCACTTGATGATGACGCCACTGGCATGTTCTTGGCCAAGAGAGCCATGTGTTGTCTTGAGTCTTCTTGAACATTGTTATGAGCCACTGACTGTTGCCTTTCTTCTTGGGATATAAGGGAGAATACCTTATTTATTGGTGGTAATGGATCCATTAACAAAATCTGTCCTCGAACGTGAGAGAACGAATCATTCAATCCCATCAGAAATGTTAATACATAGTCCCTTTCGTAGGCAGCTTTCAGGTCTTTCACGCCACCACATTTGCAGCCTCCACAAGTGCAAGATGGTCTGAAGTTGGCTAATTGATCCCAAAGTCCCTTCAACTTTGTGAAGTACAATCCAGTTGATGATCCGTTCTGATTCAGCCCCATCAATTCCTTTCTTAATTGATACAGTCGAGGTCCATTGCTTTCTTGGAACCTTTCTTGTAAGTCAACCCAAACATCTCTTGCTATTTCCGAATATAAGATGCTTGTGGATATCTCTTTCGAGACTGAATTCAAGATCCACGATATCACAATATCATTATTCCTTTTCCAAGCCATATACAACTTTAAATTTGTCATGCTTGGTACTGAAATCGATCCATCTATGAAGCCCTTTTTATTCTTGACTGAGAGTGCTATCGCCATTGACCTGCTCCACGAGGCATAGTTGTCCCCTGTTAAAGGCTGATGTACCAGAATTTGTGCAGGGCTGTCTGAGTGATGGAGATAGAAGGGATGAAGATGATCATCCATGGGAGAAACTGATGCATCGGATCGTTCTTCACCTTTGGGAGGAACTTTTGAATTGTCTGATTTCGAATCTTGATTTTCCATACCAAAAGAGCAATTGAGATCTTGATCAACAAAACGCGCGATTCACCAGAAAGTGTGTGAACGAAGAAAGTGTGTGTTTCAGAGTGCAGCGATTTCACGCTCTGATACCATATTAAGAAATCGAGGGCTTCATCCTAAAACCAATTGGTGATAGGTGAAGGAGCCTCTTGAATATATAAGGTGAGTCGGGTGAGGAGAATTATCCGATGTGGGTTGAAGGGTCCGATTCGGGGCTCATTGCGGCTGCTTCACCCAAATGATTTGGAGATGGCGATGGAACTAGCCAGGGATATTGAGGATAATCCGTCTCTTCAGAATAAAGGACGAGAGAGTCAATCTTTTGGTAGTTTGGGGATGAGTTCAATCAATTTTTTGAGGCTACCTGGGGGAAGTAATGTGAGAGTAGGGGGCAACAGCACGCGGGGGTCGTCCGACAGTTTCTCTAAGCCGGATGGGCAGTCCATGGGAATTCGGGGTTGTCCGGACAGTCCACTGCCCCGTTCCAGATTCACTCGACTTCCACCGAGAGTATTAGAAGACCTGAGGGCAAAAGGGTTGTATTTTAAGTGTAAGAAACCCTTTACACCTGGCATTAATGCCCATTCAAACAATTGAGAGTAATGTTGGTGGAGGATGGCGAGGAGTTGGATCTCCAACAATATGAGTATTGTGAGGTGACGGGGCAGGAGGAAGTTCGGGAAGATCAGGTTGGTGCTGATGAAGAAGGGGGTGATTTTCGGGTTTATTCCATGGTCGGAACTTTAGCCCTCGCACTATGAGGATTCGAGGCGTCGTGCGAGGATGCATAGTTACGATATTGATTGATAGTTGCGCAAGCCACAATTTTATTTTCTCATCCTTGTTTCCTTACTTTGCTTGTGGAACTTGGAGGGGGGAGTAGTCAGAGTGTTGTCCACAGCATGGCCAGATATGCCGCTAACAGAACAGCTGCGTGAACAAAAGAGTGTTTGTTAGCTAAACACAAAAACCGTTCGAAACCATCACTCAGCCAACTGCTGAGTATATGAAACCCATAATTTAAATTTTTGAATAAAAAGAAAGAATAGGCAGAATCTGTATATCAATCACTTACGTAAAGATACATTATTAAAACAATATATGTGCTCTCTTTTTTAAAGGAATGGTTGTAAAACGATTCCATTATTGTAGCACAGACTTCGTATATATATATATATATATATATATTTTCTTTGTATTGTACGCACAACACAACAGCTCCTAAACAATCTCCAGTAGAATAGAAATGGCGACAGCTTATGCAGCTATCACTTCCCTCATGCATCTCATATCAGACCTCCACGAGGAGCACTTGGACTCTCTCAATTCGAAGATATGTTTCTTTCAGAGGTTCCTTGAAGCTCACCATGCCTCCGTTGATCTGGGCTTGGAGCTCCGAATGGCTGATGCAGCATATGCTGCGGAAGACGTTATCGAGACTCACATAGCGGATGAAGTTCTCGATGAAGAGGACTTCAATGCAGGCAGCCTTCAAAAGGCGATCGAAGGAGTGGATCTCATCATGAAAGAAGCGATGTACCAGTCTCTGTGCGGCAGAAGGTATCTACTTATAGTGGACGATCTATGGGATGTAGAGGCTTGGGATAGACTGCGATCCTTCTTTCCGGCTTCTCGCGGTAGTGGAATAGTCATAACCTCTAGAGAATCAAGATTCGCTTCAATTAGCTCACATGCTTTTGCCATGGATTTGTTAGATAAGAGACAAACTTGGGATTTATTCAGCAAAACCGTTTTCGGAGAAGGTGATTGCCCTCGCGAACTAGAGGATGCTGGAAAGGAGATATCTGACAAGTGTGGAGGACTTCCTCTTTCGGTTGTGGTGATTGGAGGCCATCTAGCAAAGTCTCCAAGAACACATGAATATTGGGAATCTATTGCAAAAAATTTAAGTTCGGTTGTGAATTCAGAAGACTATGATCTTTGTGGGAATATATTATCTTTAAGCTATACTCATCTACCTTTACATTTGAAACCTTGCTTCCTCTACATGGGAATTTTTCCTGAAGATGAAGAGATTGATGTTGACAAACTTATCCGACTTTGGGTGGCAGAAGGATTTCTAAAACCAATTTATGGCAAGAGCCTAGAAGAGGCTGCACAAGACTATCTATATGATCTTGTCGGTAGGAATCTCATTTTAGTTTCTTGGTCATCTCGAAGGGGAGAAATAATCAAATGCAAGATCCACGATCTTTTGAGGGATTTATGCTTAAAAGAAGCTTCAGAGAAGAAGTTTCTTTGCATTGTGCGGACCCAGGATCTGGAAGTTCCAAACGACGAAAGACGAATAGTCCTTTACCCAAGAACTTATGAGGCGGACCGTTGCAGTTCTGACGCTATTGTCCAAAATCACCCTCAATTATTCGTACTTTGATACTTCATGGTACTTTATTACCTTCTGTAGTTTATAAGTCGTTACGAGTTTTGGCTTCAGCTACTCGGCGCTTGGAAATTAGTCTGAATAAAATGGCAGAAATTACCCGTCAACTAGTTAACTTGCGTTGCATTGATTTCTCACCATACGATTGGAACGGATGGTTTCTCTTTGCTTCATCAGTTTTTTCGGTTTGGAATCTTCAGTCTTTATGCCTAAATGGAGTTTTCCAAGGGGATAAATTGCCCGAAGAAATCTGGAAAATGTCTCAACTTAGGCATATCAGCGTTCTGACACTCGGTCTCTCGGATCCTCCTCCAAGTGAAAGCAGCCACAGTGACATCTTGAAGAACCTTCAATCGGCTGAAAGGATACTAAATTTCAGTTTTAGCGAAGATTTGGTCAAAAGAATTCCCAACGTCAGGATACTAAAAGCGCAATATCATGATGAAAGAGAGGGATGCAGCGAAGGTGCATATGCTCTCAACAACATCGCTCGTCTTGAAAAGCTTGAAACGTTTTACTGCCTGTTGGACGGCGTGAGACCCTTAATACGAAGAAATGACATGCTGTCAGGCCTTGCTTTCCCCCGTTCGCTCAAGGAACTGACTGTTAGCGGTCTTCGTTTGTACGACGTAACGACCAAGATTGGATCATTGCCACTGCTCGAAGAACTAATTCTCTATGATTGCAGCAGAAGGGAGTGGGAGCATGTTGAAGGACAATTTGTACGCTTAAAATGCTTGGAGCTCCTTGAGTGTAGTGGTCTCAAATGTTTTACAGCAGACTCCAGCCATTTTCCTTGCTTGGAAGAGCTCGAACTAAACACTATGAATTGCTTCAAGGAGATATCCTCAGACATCGGAGATATACAGACGCTGATATGTATTGAATTGATTTGGTGCCCTGACTCAGTTGTTGTGTGTGCTAAGGAAATAGCAGAGTACCAAAAACACAACATGGGGAATGAACAATTACAACTAAAGGTTAGCTTGCTTGGCTCATCCAGTCTTTCCGCTGAGAGCTTGAGCGCCAGTAATTTTATTGTCGGATGATATATAAAACACTGCAGCCGCCCGAGGACAGTTCTTATTGTATGTATGTATGTATGTATGTATGTATGTATCCATTGTCTCTCGTCGTGAGGTGGCTGATATCATTGAGGAGATTCCACTTAACAATTCTTGTTCTAGAGACTTGCTGATTTGGGGACTTGAGAAAAATGGGCAATACAGAGTGTCAAGTCTGCGTACAGGGCTATCTATCTTAGGGACCATAGAAGTACATGAAGATGCTGCGGAGAGTAGTGAATAAGGGAAATGCTCAGCCAAGGATGTGGCAGCTCAGGGATTACGATTGATACGATCTGCAGTTGTGTGGAGATGGTTTCGAGGACCTCAAAAATGCAACTCACGTTAGGGATATAAAATTTAAAGTTTGGCAGCTCAGCTCTTGAACGGACCAAAAAATTGTTGTTGATCGCATCCAACTCTCGGTCATGTATATCCTGTGGATGATTTGGAAAACGAGGAACTTGTGGATCTTCAATGGAGAAAAAATATCCGAACATGATGGAGGTTGGGTACAAATATTCGACCGTTTCTACATTTGCAGCGGCTTCATCGTGAACAAGAGGCTTTGGCTTCGGCGTGCTCCTCCTCATTTTAGACTTCTTTAAGGGTTCGAGTGCCAAATGTCGAATCTGTAATTTTTCATCCATTGCCATCTCCTCCTTCATCGTATGTCTCCGTTCATCATGCTTCATTTCTTCTTCTACCGAAGGAGATTTCATGATAGCACACATGCATTTTTCATGTGTCGGCATAGGCGAGACAAGAGGGTCATCATCATCATTATCATCATCGTTTGAGACATAGTGAACACCTTCATGTCTCTCGTTAAACTTCAAAGGGAAGCATTTTTCGATCATAGACACCTTCGCCAATATCACATCATTCGGGTCATAGATAACGCATGCGTTGTCTTTGAATAAAAGAGAGTATCCTCTTTCCATCATTCTTGAAACACTCAAAAGATTTTGAGTTAAATGAGGAATAAAGAGAACATCGGGAATATACTTTGTACCTTGTTTTGTCTTGACCGGTATCGATCCTTTCCCTTCGGCTTGAATGACCTTCCCATCTCCTAGTCGAACTTTCGTTTTGATGGATTTGTCCAAGCTCGCAAACATCTTCTCATCTTTGCACATGTGGCTTGTACAACCACTATCAATGAGCCATGTTTGCTCACTTTTCGTTTCGGGCATCGCCATAAAGAGCCATTCCTTAGCCTCTTTTGATTATCGGAAAAGTTGGCTTGTTGTGGTTGAACATTAGCTTGCTTTTTTAGCCTACAATTCTTTTTGAGATGTCCCATTTTCTTGCAATAGATGCAACGGATTGCACCCTTTTCTTTGTACCAACAATCACTCTCGATGTGATTGTTTCGCAAGCATATTTTGCACGATCGGGTTGGCTTTTCTTTGTATTTGAAATTTTCAGCAACTTTCTCATCGTTGTCGTCATCTTGGCTTTTCCCTTCTTTTGCTTTTTTCCCTTTCGTGTTCATCTTAAAGGCCGGTAGAGCGCCTTCGATGGCATCTTCTTCTCTCATATTCGCTCGTTGCTCTTGAGTTTGAAGCTTGCTAATGAGCTCGGCAACGGATAGAGTCTTGAGGTCGCATGATTCTTCGATAGCGGAAATTTTGCCTCAAATTTCGAAGGTAAGCTTATCATCATCTTTTCCACCACCTTTGCATCGTTGAACTCTTCTCCCATCAACCTAATTTTGTTAACAAGGTCTAAGAGTTTGGAAGAATACTCTTTCACCGACTTTCCATCCTTCATCTTCAACATTTCAAACTCTCTTGTTAATGTTAAGAGTTTGATACTCTTCACCCGTTCGCTTCCTTCAAACTCTTCCTTCAACTTATCCCAAACTTCTTTAGGATTTTCACAAGTCATGATTCTTGTGAAGATCGTATCGGAAAGAGCCGAGTGTAAACATGTGAGAGCTCTTGGTTTTTTTGCGACGTCTTCTTCGTGCTTCTTCATTTGAGCGATCGTCGGGTTTGCTCGTAAGGCCGGTGGTTCTTGATCACTTTCCACCACATCCTATAGACATAGAGCTTTCAAATATGCCTTCATCTTGATCGCCCATATGTGATAGTTTTCGCCGTTGAAAACCGGAGGTCCATGCTTAGAGAGTTGCTAACACTTGCTAACAAAGTCTATAACCATCCTTACGTTGGGAACTACTATGATGTTCTTGCTTGGGCTACGATATCCAAGGACTACAACATACATGAAAGTCTGATAGAACTTGTTCATTGTCTAGATAAGACACAGAGTAAGGAAAGTTTGAGAGGAGAGGGCGAATACGAGTTGGGTGATAAACTGTACAAGGATTTATTCGGCAAAAGGTATTTACTTATATAGACGACATATGGGATGTCGAGGCATGGAATAGTTTGCGCAAGTTCTTGCCGGATAGCCGCGGTAGTGGAATTATCATAACCACCAGAGAATCGAAATTCGCTTCGATTAGCTAGCATGCTTTTCTGTGGGTTTGTTAGACGAGGGAAAAACTTGGGATTTACTTTGCAAAACCGTATTCGGACAAGATGACTGCCCCCACGAGCTAGAGGATGTTGGCAAGGAGATATCGAACGACTGTAGAGGACTTCCTCTTTCGGTTGTCGTGATTGGAGGCCATCTAGCAAGGTCACCCCGAACGCAAGAATATTGGAAATATGTAGCAGAAAATTTAAGTTCCACTCTGAGTTCAGAAGATGACGCCATTTGCGTGAAGATATTATCATTAAGTTATGTCCATTTACCGGTGCATTTGAAGCCTTGTTTCCTTTACATGGGAATTTTTCCCGAAGATAAATTGATTAATGTCGACAGACTGGTCAGTCTATGGGTGGCAGAAGGGTTTCTAAAACCAATTTGTGGAAAGAGCCTAGAAGAGGCTGCACGAGATTACATACGTGACCTCGTCGGTAGGAATCTCATTTTAGTTTCTTCTGAGTCATCTCGAAGTGGAGAAGTAGTGGAATTCAAGGTCCACGATCTTTTGAGGGATTTAAGCTTAAAAGAAGCTATAGAGAAGAAGTTTCTTTGCATCGGCGGAAGCAGCATGATCTAGAAGTGTCAAAGAAGGAAAGACGAATAATCCTTTATCCAAGCTCAGACCATTGCTATTCCGACGACGCCACTGTCCAGAAATCATTGCGTACTTTGATACTTTACGATATATTATTACCTTCTTCAATTTATAATAAGTCGTTAAGAGTTTTGGCTTCAGCTCGGTATTTGGACATTAGTATAGATGACATGGTACAAGTTGCTTCGCAACATGTTAACTTGTGCTGCCTTGAGTTCTCATCATCTATACGTAATCGATTGGTTACCTTTCCTTCATCATTAGTTCAATCTGGAATCTCCAGTCTCTATACATAATAGGTTGCTATGAGGCTGAATTACCGAAAGATATATGGAAAATGTCTCAACTTAGACATATCCACATATACAACACATTCATTCTCTCGGATCCTCCTCCTCCTCCAAGTGAAAGCAGCGACGTTGATATCTTGAAGAACCTTCAGTCGGCTGAGTGTATACTAAATTTGAGTTTTAGTGAAGATTTGGTCAAAAGAATTCCCAACGTCAGAGACTGATTGTTGTTTATGATGATAAGTCGGAGGGTTCAGTGAGGGGGTGTATGCTCTGGACAACATCGCCCTTCTTGAAAAGCTTGAATGGCTTGGTTGCTGGTTGCACCACGTGAGTTCCGTGGCACGACGAAACGAAATGCTGTCGAGTATTACTTTCCTGCATTCACTCAAGTGCTTGGATGTTAGCGGCCTTCGTTTGGATGACGACGTAACGATGACTAAGATTGGCTCACTGCCACTGCTCGAACAACTAATTCTCTTCAAATGCAGCGGAAGCGGGTGGAGTCACGTCGAAGGACAATTTGTTAGTCTAAAATACTTGGAGATAGGGAGGTGTAAGGACCTCGAATGTTTTACGGCAGATTCCAACCATTTTCCTTGCCTCGAAGATCTGAGACTAATGTATATGTATAGGTTGAAGGAGATATCCCCAGATATCGGAGATATACAGACGCTCAGATGCATTCAATTGGATCACTGTCTGGACTCGGCCGTTGTGTGTGCTAAAGAAATGGCAGACTACCAAAACACGAAATAGGGAATGAACAATTACAAATTAAGGTTACCTTGTTTAGCTCATCCAGTCTTCCTGCAGAGAGCTTGAGCGCCAGTAACTTTATTATTGTCGAATGATTTCCATTTCATTTCATATCTCAGTGGTGGGGTGGAGATCGTGTTTATTATTTTCCCAGTCTCGAAATTTTATAAATAACTATATTTTTTCTCGTCAGATTAAAAAGGTGCTGACGAGATCGTGTTTGCTGGCCGGATGAGAACTAATTGCTTCATCCAAAGATTATTATTAAAAAAGAAAAAAAAGAAAAAAAAAGATGGCTAAAAGAAAAGTAAATTAATTAATAATTTTAAATAATTATGTACAATCACATACTCCAAAAAATATCTAAAAAGGCTAACTTCAATTAACATATAAGTCTAAGCACAACTACCAAAATTAGTTAAGGGTAATTTTCGGTTTAGCCCCCATAACATAGTTTAATTATGGATTGAGTCCATTTAGATAGTTTCAATTAGGCTCAATGACCTAAGTTTTGAATCTATTAGAATAAAGGACCCATCTCACCGTAAATGACATTTATATACTTCATATTTGCCAAAATTACACCCATATGTCACCGTCCCTTCCGTTCGATTTTCGTTGCTTTTAGGACTACAAAACCGAATGACTATCGTTGTTAAGGTGCAAATAAGATGGAATCGACTTCGATTTCTCATGAGTAGTTATAATAAACGAATAATTTAATAGTTTAAGATGAAATACTTCTTGAAATCCCACTTCGAAAATCTCATTATAAATTGATCAAATATCAATTTTAATGGCCGATTAAGACGAAGTTGAGTCAATTTGATAATGGATCTAGTAATAACGAGAATTATTGAGTGTAAGAACGAAATAGTGAAGAATTTTGACGCGACGCAATATTAACTTTTGTTAATTCACACGGTAATTGGGTAACACTTCATGCAATGTAAGTAACAGATGTTAAGAAAAAAATAACAGTTATAATAAAGTAAATAACTAATCATTACACACCAGTAACAGTTGTTTAATTTTCAATAACAATTCTTTGTGCAGTATCAAAAACTGAAATAAATCGACCTCAATTTATTGATAACCGATGCCGACACCTAAAAACCATTGAAATATGCTGAAATCTCGATATTTTCGTGCTATTAAGGTTAAATCGACTTCAATTTCTCATGGTTTCGGTAAGGAGAAATCGGTAAAGGTGAGTCGGTTAATGCGAAGAAAGCGGCGAAGGTTTCGAAACAACTGACAGTGAAGGTGAAGGTTTCGAAACAACCGAATGTTTCTAAGGAAGCGGCGAAGGTTTCGAAACAGCCGACGGTGAAGGTGAAGGTATTCGAGAATACCGGTGTTTTGTGTAGGCTGTATATACGACTGATGGCAGGTTTATGTGCCAGTTTATGGAGGTTTATGTGATTCTGGTAATAGATTCTCTGTTTTTTATTGATTTGTGAAAATAACAGTTTAATAATGATCATTAACATCTGAATTAAAGATAAAATACAAACTGATATGAAGATAACAAGCTTCTCCAGTACGCATAACACAATTACATAGTCACAGTAACCGTTTAATATGTAATTAATTTAGGTTATGATTTAACATTTTTTATTGTAAAAATGCTACGTTCACTAAAATATAAAATTTACGAAGTTTCAAAGAAAAATATAGTTTACAAAAAATTTCGTGGATGCTATGTTGGAATTATAAAAGTTGAATTTAATAATAAGAAAACATATTATTCATCTTCTTGAAAAGTTGATCATGCTTATATGAAGTTGATCATACTTACATGAAAACGTTGTAGATGTGAAATATTAGTTGTTTATTACGATCCACATGGTCGAACTAACATAATTGATTCACGAAATTAAAGGCCTCTTCAATTAATTTTAAACGTTAACCCTACCATAAATATTAAACTCTAATTTCTAAATCTTAAACCATAAAATATAAATTATACATATACGCAGTTTGGAGTGAAAGTAAAGAAGGTAAGGACTGAATCCCTAGGCATTATACATCAAAGTTCTTGTCCTTACACACCCCATCAAAATGGGTTGTGGGAAGGAAACATAGGCACATTATGAATGTTGCGAGAGCTTTGAAATTTCAGTCACGCTTCCCCATAAAATATTGGGGAGACAGCAACATATTTAATAAATAGAACTCCTACGCTGTTATTAAAGGGTAAAACACCTTTTTTTTAGTATTATTTGGTAAAGAGCCTAAATTCCAACACTTATTTGGATGTTTATGCTTTGCCAAGATAATACCTCAGTTGGATAAATTCCAAGAAAGGTCAAGACCGTGTGCCATGATAGGATATGCTTCTAATCAAAAGGCATACAAGCTTCTTGATCTTAGATCTAAAGAAATATTTGTGTCTAGAGACGTTATATTCTATGAAAGGGGGTAAGTGATGAGATTAATAATGATACCCAACAGGTTGCCTTAAGGAGATCAGAACGGATCATCAAGCCACCTTACTGGGCTAAAGACTATATTTCACCAATAACTGATTCTTCTAATATTTTGTGTATACTATCGAATAAATATTCATTATCTAATGATTTTATTATGGTATAGTTAAGCCTCTCTACAGGTCATATTTGGTGGCTGTGAATAATGAGGCTGTACCAAACTATAATGAAGCAGCCACCTCAGAGCAATGGAGACAAGCTATGGCAACAGAAATTGAAGGTTGTAGATGGATATACACTATTAAATACAAAGCAGATGGGTCCTTAGAACGATACAAAGTGAGATTAATGGCTAAGGGATATAACCAAATTGAGGGAATACACTATACGAACACTTTTTCACCTGTTGCTAAACATGTCACCGTGAGACTAGTTATTTCGTTGGCAGCAATAAATGATTGGTCTATTTGTCAAATGGATGTTACTAATGCATTTTTGCAGGGAGACTTAAATGAAAAGTATACATGACAATTCCCCCGGGTTTTGGAGATCAACCTCATATGAATGGTGTAAGCTAAGTCATTATATGGATTAAAACAAGCATCGCGGCAATGGAATAATAAGTTCACATTGGCCGTGAGACAATTTGGATTTGGACAATCAAAGAATACAAATCAATGGTGAGTGATATGATGATATTACTAGTATATGTTGATGACATATTTATTACGGGAAATGATAACGAAATGATAAAAGAATCAAAAGAGTATCTAGATAGTACATTTTGCATGAAAGATCTAGGTGAACTTAGATATTTTTTGGGGATAGAAGTAGCTAGATCAAAAGAAGACATTCTTCTTAACCAAAGAAAATATGTTATTGAGTTGTTAGCAGAAACAGGGATGCTCGGATGCAAACCTTTACGCAATTCTATTGACCAAAATCTCAAGGTGATTGATGATGATTGTACAGATATCGATCAGCAGCAGGTAAATGAATTTCAGAGGATTGTTGGTAAGTTAATATATCTCTGCTTAACTAGGCCTGATATTAGTTATTCAGTTCAAATTTTGTCACAATTTATGCATTAACCAAGAAAATTACATGTAGATATCATGTATAGAATACTGAGATATCTTAAAGGCAGTCCTGGTTTGGGAATAATTCTGAGTTCTAACAGCAATGTGAGTTTAAATGCTTATTGTGATGCGGATTAGGCTTCTTGACCCATATCGAGAAAATCTTTAACAGGTTATGCTGTTTTTCTTGAGAATTCCTTAATTTCGTGGAAGACAAAGAAACAAAGCACTGTTTCGAAGAGTTCGGCTGAAGCCGAATATCGTGCAATGGCAATGACAACTGCAGAAATACTGTGGCTAATCAGCTTGCTAAAAGACTTGAAGATCAGCAACATTGAACCTGTAACATTGTACACGGACAGTAAATCGGCAATGCAAATAGCAGCAAACCCCGTGTTTCACGAAAGAACGAAGCACATCGAGGTGGATTGTCATTAGAGAAAAGATTCAAGACGGTACAATTCAAACTGTTTATGCACCAACAAAGGAGCAATCTGCAGATATTTTGACAAAAGCTTTGAACAAGAGCCAATTTGATCATTTGTCATCCAAGTTTGGTGTTTTTAATTTGTTCAAAATCAAACTTGAGGGTAGTGTAAACAAGTGGTTATGTAATTCTGTAGGATATGTATGTAATTTTCCTTAGTCCCTGTAATTGGTATAAGTAGGACGTTGACTGCATAGAATATGATACTGTAATTCTTTTTTGTTTTCAATAAAAATAAAATTTCTTCTTTATAATATAAACATTAACATGAAATACGATAAAATAAAATAAAATTATAGGGATAAAAAATAATCTACCATTCGATCAACTACCTCGAAGCACAATGGGATTGGGAATTTTTTTGTCAGTGATATGTATTTTTTATTGGCTATCAAGAAACGACATACATCAAATAGACAATATCTATATATATATGACAATATACCAAAAATATAATCAATTTTGGCATTAAAATACAAGATTAAATGAGTTTTGCCATCATTTTAATTATTTTCATTAATCCCAAAGTTATTTTCTTCTTTTCTCCATTCTATGCGATGCGATTACGAAGCAATGCCTATGCTCAACCTCATTCAATGTAATATAAGTTATACCTTGCCCAACTACAAGATCTAAAATTGGGTAATAATTCAAACAAACATAAAAACTTGTTCATTCAGCTTCAGCTTCAGTCTGACTCGATTCATTTACACACAAATCTATCTGGTAATAGAACGAACAACAGTCACTGTTTTTTCCTGCTTCGGTGAACTACGAAAACAAGACATCAAGCACTACGAACCATGACACTATTGACGACACCCTACTCATGACAAAGATTTATAAGATAGATGCAGTAATGTTCCAGCGCACTTACCATAATCTTTATTTCTTAGCGCCGCTTATGATATATCTTTGAGGTTAGCTAATGATTCCTTGAGATGTGCCAGTTCGCTCAAAGCAACGCTGAGTGGATCTTTCAGCTTTTGCATATTCGGCTGCAATAGATCACAAATACTCTTCGTAAAGATTCTTACATTATTGAAAGGCCAGTTCTTGAGAGTCTATGTTTTGGTCTTAAACCAAAATGATACAATTTTCATACAATTTATAAGCTCCTATCAAGATTTTAGCACATGTTAGTAAATGAAAGACTTTATTCTATTGAGCAACTCGAAGGAATTAAACAAGACATATAAACGATTTATCCGCGCTCGTTGTTATGCCTCTTCTCTTGACTGATAGAAAATAGGTAAGGCATCGATCCTTATCTAATGTACATAGATAGAGCTTCCCATTTCTGATAAAAAAAAAAAATTTAATACAATACCTTAAGGGCCGGGATGAGCGCAAAACTTCCTCAGCTAATTCAGGTGAAACGTTCGCGATAAGACAAATCTGAGTTTATGGAAAGAAAAGTCGTTAGGTCTTTGCGCGGAGAAAAGATAAACATCATAAGTATCAGGGTTTGCATACCTCACAATCGGATACCACCGTGCTTTTAAGAGGCCTAATTCAAGAGTTAAAGGTGCAAACAGTTTCTTAAAAACGAATAAGGGATGAGAACCACATATATGTGCAGTTAATACAAACGAGGTTACTCAAGTATTCTTCTCACGGTCTCAGGTTTGACTTGATTTGCAGCTTTCGTCGCGTGCGCCAGTCCCATATCAAACAACCTAAATAAGACAAGGAACTTGACGTATTAAGGTAACGATAACAACAGAAAGAAATGACAAGAATATTACAGCTTAAACTAAGTCACTTGCTCTGGGAGTTTAATATCGGGATCCTGGGACAATATAACCATCTTATCTTGAATATCTTGTAAGATTTCAGCAGCCTCACAGTCCATCAAGCACACAGCATTCGGAGGAAGTTCTGCGTGTGAAGAATATGTTAGAATCTCGTTGAATAAACTGTAGAGTAACATTAGCAATTTTAAAGGAACCTATATTAACTTGCCCGTTGATTAACTAACGAATGCATTATATGTTAAGAATAAACGAATAAAATCACATGTTAGAGATGATGACCTTGTTCAAGCCTCCGCACCAATGCAGGCGCCTTGCTAGTGGATTTCTCAGTACCATTTGAAACCTTGTTTCCTTTGTCTGTACACAAAAGGGAAGCAGTAATCAGAAATGGAGACAAAACCTAAAATTATTACATACATCTTAGAAATGCAACTGCCTTCCATGATTTATAAAAAGAAAGAAAGAAATATAGGAACTTGCAAAGCGCAGGAATTAGATCACAACCTGATGACTTCCGCGTCGATTTTCCGCCATTGGCATGCGATTTTCCTCCTTTCTCTGACATTATTGCGATGCTCCAAACGACTGCAAAAATTGAATAAACCCCATTGAATCCAACATATGGAACCGAATTTACAAATGAATAAAATTAGGTAGCTCAATCGAACAGCAATGACACCAAAATTAGTCCCACAATTGTTCGCAAGGGACAGAAAAAATGAAAAATTTAAACTTCTGATAGCAAATAGACGAAATAAAAGCAATAACATATGCATTCAATTCCAGACATAAATTATAACCTCGGAAGAGAAGCAAAGCAGGCGGGCTTGTTGATGGCGTCGACTGTTGGCCGTGAAATGCTGTGTTTTGGGGGGCTTTCGCAGTAGCACTAGCAAGTCAAGAGTGATACTTTTAAGGGCTTTTCTTTTATTTATTAAAGTAGATTTGTTTTTTATTTGTCTTAATTATTTTTGTCATGTATATTGGAGGTGAAGATTTGACCGAAATTAAAGATTGGAATTTTAGAACAATAAATTTTAAAATTTAAAAATTTGAACATACATAAATTAACTGTTACAATTTTAAGATAATAAATTTTAAAATTAAACAATTTAAGTAATGCGAGAATTTTAAAGTTGATTATTCTCAAATTGTTTCAATATTAAAACTTATTATCCTAAAATTACATATTAATTTAAATATCCTCAAATTGCTTAAATTTCGAAACTTAGAATTGATATTTCCAATTTAGGTATCCTTACAATGCCACTTACCAAAAAATACATGTCTAAAAAATAATTAAGCATTTTTATCAAAATAGGTCTTCTCGTGTTTATGTTTGATCTATTTTGGTCCAATATATGTGAGCTTTCGGCCATTATTCATTCATTGAATTTATTAAAAGTGATGGCGTTGTCAATTTTGCAACGCTATTAATTTCATGAATTGATCCCGACGTATCATTCACGTGGTTTTCCCTACGTATTATTCATGACATCGCGTTTATTAATAACGACGAAATTTTTATATAACGAATGAATATTCTACCTCTTTTTTTTTTCTATATATAAGTTATGCAGGAACTTTTTCATATGAAGGGTTTGTCTTGTCCCTGTTTCTATTTAAGTACTGCAAGAAAATTTCGTCCCAATCAAAATGGTCGAGGAGTGATGATAGCTCCAAAGATGACGTCACGAGTTCCAATCCACTTGGTTGTCTTGTAATCGCTGTCTGTATTAGGACTGCTTCGGTACGATATACCTTACTGAAACTGTGATACCGTATACCCTATCAAAATTTTGGTATCGAAAAATATCATACCGATATCATACCAAAATTTTGGTATACCTTAAATTTCGCTACTACGATATCATACCTTAATTTCAGTATGATGTCGATATCATACCTTTTATACCAAACAATCTTATAAACCAAAAGTTTTTTTATTCATAATTAACCATAAATAATTTATATATTTGAACTATATCTATTAAGAACCTTATATATAAACTAAAAAGATATATTAAAGAAAGTAATTAACAAAAAGTCATGCACTTTCACGTTTTCAAAATCCTGAAAAATAAATATTAAAAAAACAAAAATTAAACAACAAGTATAATTCTTTGATTTACATAATAATTTATGAAAGTTGTCTAGTTAATATAATAACTTGTGGACCAATAATTTGTGAAAAACCTTATAATTTTTTTTACCTATTTTATTTATTTTGATTTAATATGTATGTGTATTTATAAAGTATAAAAAAAATATGTGTTTCGGTATAATCAGTATACCGAATTTTTAAAATTTTCGTACATTTATCACGGTATCATACCTTACCAAAAATTTCAGTATTTTTCGTATATTTCGATACGGTATGATATTTCGATATTTTTATTCCACCCCTGTCTGTATGAATTTGTGACGAAAAATAAGGATTAGTGAGATTAGTCTCACTGAAAGTTGGCGTTTATCCCATAATCGATGATAAAGTTTGGAAATTAAATCGTATTGAGTCAAATATGAGGATTGTGATGGTGTTGTTGGGATGCCCTAAAAAATGTAGTACGAGAAATTTCTAAAGCTTGCAAATTGATGAACATACACGTTTCTAGTTCTACAAAATTGAATATCTATTTCCAACAGAAAAATAATGAGAATTTCAAATATATAATTTCCTCCATAAATAAATATCATAAATCAAATAAGATAATAAGATAAGATAGATTTGCCCAGTTTTCTTTTTATTTTTATTGTTTCATTATTAAATAAATTAGAGTATAATAAAAAACTAAATTAATTCCTAACAAAATGCTTCGATGTAGTGATTTTTCCTTTCCTTTTTTATTTTTAATTTCGTGAGTGTAAAAATCATTTTATCTCAATTTCGGAAAGTTTAGATTTATCTATCCTATCAGACTCAAGGCGAGCTTCGCCTCCTCTTCGTCAACCAGAAACAACCTAGCCAAACCCGACCCGACCCGACCCGAACCGAACCGACCCCATCTCAGAGGGCTCGATTACCTTCCCAGAAATCCACAAAAGGGCCCTTTTTTGCTACACTATCGTCGTGTGCTTACACTGTCGAGTTCACTGCAATTGAATTTTTAAGGGTAAATGAATCTTCTTGTTTGTTCGTCTCGATTGATTTGCTTTGCCTTTCCATTGTGTCTTCTGTCTGATTTAAGCTACGTACGCAGTAGAATGCTATCTTTCGAGTGTTTGAATGCTCCGTATTTTGTTCTTGTCTGTAGAGGAGATGAAGATTTCGAGCTATGCCAGCCTAGCAAAGCCCACTCTTTTACTGGCTCATTGCGAATATCCAGCCTTTACGTTTCATCGGCCGCGATTTTTATCTGTCCCGACCGTATATTCATCGAGCTGTTGCGCCAAACGCTGTAAATTGGTCATGAGGCTTCACTCTTCTGTCGCCAATCGAACACGCTCGTCGACTGCTTCCACGAAGCATTCATCCAGACAGTCGAAGTTTAGCCGAGACAAAGAGGAGGTTAATCCCCCTCATTCTACACCCATCCCAGCTTACTAGAGATGAAGAAGGAACGTGCGGAGAATCGAGCCCGCGTCTACGATTTCTTGAAAGGGATAGGCATCGTCCCCGACGAGCTCGACGGCTTGGAACTCCCCGTCACAGTCGAGGTCATGAGGGAACGCATCGACTTCCTTCACAGACTGGGCCCACTATCGAAGACATAAACAACTACCCCCCGTTCTTGGCTGCAGCGTGAAGAAGAACATGATCCCCGTTCTTGATTACCTCGGGAAGTTAGGTGTTAGAAAGGCTACTTTCAACCGAGAGTTCTTGAGGCGTTACCCCAAGTCCTTCACGCTAGCGTCGTGGTTGATCTTGAGCCAGTCGTTAAGTACCTCCAAGGGATGGATATTAAGCCCAGCGATATCCCTCTAGTGCTCGAGAAGTACCCAGAAGTCTTGGGGTTTAAGCTCGAGGGAACCATGAGCCGAATGTTAAGCTGCTCTTAGAGTGTAATGTCAGGCAAAATTCTCTCGCAGGCGTGATTGCTCAGTATCCCGACATCATAGGACTGGAACTTGAAGAAAAGCTGCTCAAACGAAGGGATTTTCTCGGCTCTATCGTTCAATGGACCACGAGGATTTCGGGAGGGTAGTGGAGAAATGCCCGAAATCGTCGTCTTGAGCGAGAGGGCGATGGCGAAGCACGTGGATTTTTTGAAGGAGTGTGGGTTCTCCTTACAGCAGGCGAAGAAAATGGTGGTGGGGGTGCCCTCAGCTCCTGGCTTTGAGCGTCGATGTAATGAAGCAGAGCTTCGATTACTTTAAGGCTGTAATGGCCAGGCCCTTGGAAGATTTGGTGGCTTTCCCCGCTTATTTCACTTACGGCTCGAATCGACCGTCAACCGAGGCAGAAGATGGCATCGAGGAAAGGATGAAGTGCTCTCGTCTTGGATGCTTAACTGTTCGGACAAGAAGTTCGAGAACGAATGACTTATGACCTTATCGACATGGAAAGAGAGGAGGTCGAGCTTCATTCGATATGAATTCGTTGATGGGGCCCAGAGATGAAGGCTCGGATTCAGAATACGAAGATGACAGTGATGGCGAC